>VSMD01090275.1:0-24407 GCA_008750895.1 Mirza zaza | reverse complement strand
TCTACTTGTTCAAGCCTGGCCTGAGATGTTGTATTATCTGCTCCCCACTGAGGCTGTGTCTTTATTTATTACGGAACTTGGGCAACCTAGAGGCCATTGTAAGTATAAGTGTTCCTGATACTAAAGCAAATAATATTATTTAAACAAAAACTTTTATTAAACTGCAACCTTTTTACGATTCTCATCATGGCGTAGTTCTAAAGTCCATGGTGTGTGAATGGTCACGTGGCCCAGGGAGGACTTTGGGGACGGAGGAACACGGCAGGTAACTGGAACAGAGGCATTAGTATCTGACCTAGATTTTAAAGGATGGACAATGGTTAACATTTACTTTGTGCTTACTATGGCCAGGCACAGCGTCACATGCTGTCACACTGAGTCTTCACGACAAGCCTGTGATGTAAAACTTACAGGGGAGGAAATTGAGGCAGAATGAAATTAAATACCAGGTCGAAGGTCGCACATGTAGTAAGTAGAAGAAGCAGGATTCGAATCCAGGAAGGCTGCCTCCAAATCTGCTGTTCCTGCCTGCGGTTTTCTGATGCCTCTGTTTTCCAGAGTATCAGAATAATAAGCAGTAATAGGGCCTTCTAGATGAATGCAAAGGGGCAAAGCCTGAGGTCGTTAACAAAGCAGGAACATTCTGGAAACAGTGAGTTTAGTGTGACTGGAACGGAGCAGAGATGGCGGGAGAGGTAGGGAGTGGGTCTGGAGGGGTGTAGGCCTGCCTCTGGGCATCACTGAGCCCGAAAGCTTCGAAGAAAGACCTTGGCCACGTAGGATTTGTTTCTGAAGCAGAGAACTCTGGGGGTGGAAGGAAGAAAGAGCTAGAGAGAGGAGAGATGAGAAGGGGAGGCTGTGGCGGAGAGACAGGCTGAAACGCAGTGGTGGGACTCAGCATCTCAGAAACCCAAGTGCACAAACCAGTTTTCTACCCAGAGCAGCCCTGAGGCCTGGCTGTGGCCAAGCCTGGCGGGCAGGAGGCATCTCGGGACCTTCCCTCCCTAGTGAGGTAAGAGGTTTCCAGATCCCCAAAGGCCTGGCGCTCCCAGACTCCAGGATTCATCTCTGCTCCCTCCGCGGCCCCTGCCTGCCTGGCCCCAGCTGACCCGCTGCTCTCCCCTACCCCACTCTTTCAGTCTCGCCACCTCTGTTCCTCCAACCCGTCCCTTCTCTGAGAATGACTGAATTCAGAGCTCAAGCGGCCCCAGAGATCACTTAGCACCTCACAGTGGTTAAAAGGACCAAATTGCTTGAGGGATCAATCAAAAGAGGAAAAGACAGGAAATAACTTTGACCGTGGCCCACGATATTTGCCACGCGTTCCTTCACCAGTGGCTTTTCCATTCCGGGTGCTCTCGGTCGTCACCGTGGTCACCGCCACGCTGGGGCTTTGGTGGAAAAGAGGAAGGACGCTTCAGCTAGTCGGCACGTGGCAGTGCATGCGGACAGACTGGTCTGTGTAGGACCTGGCTTTGTTTCCCGTTTGCAAAAGCTCATTGGTATCTCCTTACCTTACTCCTCCTCAGGGACCGCTTGCACCCAGGCCGAGGGTGGATTCCTTTCCTGGGGCGGGCAAGCAGAGTGCACAAGCTGGGGGCTTAAAGTCATGGAAATTTATTCTTGCACGGTTCCGGAGGCCGGGGGCCTGAACTCCGTGCTCAGCGGGGCCCGACGCTCTCTGAAGGCTCAGGGGGAAGCTGCCTTTCTCCTCCACATGTCTTGGCTTCTAGGTGCGGTGCTCCACCCTCTGCCTCTGTCGAAACGTGGTGTTCCCCCTGCGCGCCCCTGCCTGTGTGCCCCCTCCTCTTCTCATGGCGACACCAGTCACACCTTCCCCACTCCAGAGGGACCTTATCTCAACCAATTGCATCTACAACAACCCTGTTTCCAAATAAGGCCACGTTCCGCGGTTCCAAGAAAAATGTGAATTTTGGGGGGGGGACACTATTTAGCCCAGGACAGGTATACCTGGTTGGCTTGATTTTATACTAGATTGGCTTTGGGCAGTATCTGAATCATCAGGAATGCCCCTAATTCCAACATCCCCCAAGCACTTGCCCCACGAAGCTGTGGTTAATGACATCGAATCAACAGACGCTCGTGCATATACTTATTCTGCAAATATTTATTACGAAGATGCCACATGCCAGGGATTATGCTAATGAGGAAATCGAGGAGTTCGCACTCCATAAGGGGAACGAACACATAGAAGAATCAAGTGAAATCGTGCTGGTATGAGAGGCTCGGAGAAGGGAGCCAGGCTGAGTCAGGAACGGCTGCACCGAGGTGAGGCTGAGTGAGGATGAGGAGGACCTTACAGGTGAGTTCGGGAGAGGAGGGATTTGGGCAGCCAAGGCCAGCACCCACAAAGGCACCGACACATGGAGAATGCTTCAGATCGACTGGAGAGGCTGCAGTGTCTGCTGGGAGCAGCAAGAGAATAGTCTAGAAAGATCATCACAGACAAGAAGACAGATGGGAGTAGAAACGTCAGCTTGCAGGTGATGGGGAGTGCTTTATGCAAGGAATTAAAACAAAAATCTTTAAAATGTACCTGGAGGGCAGAGGGGAGGATGGCTCAAATTGGAAGGGACTTGAGGTTGGGAGACCTCAAATGTCTCTAAGTTAGTCCAGACAAAGGAGGTGCTGGCATGGTCACAGCACCTGGCACCACAGCTGCTGGCATGGTGGTTTTGGGGGTGGAGAAGAGATGGATTAAAGAGATGCAGGGGTGGCACTGGTGAGGCTGCAGGGAGGTGAGGGTGAGAGCAAATACTCAGGAATAACTCCCCAGTTCCTAATGAACACCGGCCACATAGGCACCCTTGACTGAGGCAGGAAGCTAAGGTGGAGGGGCTTTGGGGGCAGGTGGCACTGCCAGCTACTTCCGTTTTGAAGTTGGGTGGACATTCCTTGGTCTGTGAGGTGGAGTGGGGGTGTCCGGGGGATTGCTGGCTGCAATCGTTGGGAGAGGGAAGAAAAGTAACAGGTTAAAAACGTAGAATTGAGAGTCGTTAGTGTTTTGGACGTAGTCACGGATGTGTCCAGAGTGTAGAATGACAACAGGAATACGCCGGAAGCTGGAGAGCTGAACAGGTGAAGCCCACAGGAGGAGGAGCCCGTAGGAGACGGGAAGGGAAGTGGGGGGGTGTGAGAACAGGAGAGGGGGGATTGGCCGCAGGTGGTCCTCAGACCTACAGCCATGGGGATGTGGAGTCTAGGGAACATTTTGGGCTCTGAAACACGAATCCCCCCATACCCGCCCCTACACATGCACGGTGTTTCCATAACAATGATTTCACATCAGAGAATTTAGCATTTTAGATTTATGAAGTTAAACATTTTGGTGATGATCATTATGGATATATCTACTCAAATGTCAAGAGCAGTTAAAAGCATTTCAAAAATACTTTCTAAATGTTTTTGCTGAAGGAAATTTCCTGCAGCAAATGCATTCTGTGGATAAATCCAGGAGAATATTAGAATTCTTTTGCACTTCTCCAAACCTGCTCTTCCGCAAAGGTATTTCCTAGAATGAATTTGACGGACGGTTGGGAAGGGACTCCAGTGATACCATATCGAGGTTTATAAAACTGGCATTCACACACACACACACACACACACACACACACACAACTTGCACACACATAGAGAGAACTTTTAAAAGCTAATAAGCAGTTTGTTCTTGCTATTCTCTTTCTTTCTCTTTCCTCCCTTTACAAAAGAAAACTTAATGCAGCACTTAGAGGCTGTTTCCTGGCTTTTCCCATTGGGGCATCGGGAAATGTTGATAATAACTAGGTCGTAGGGTTCACCTAATCCAGCTATCTATAGACAACAACACCTAAGGAATTGTTTGTAAACTTTGGACATTTTGATGAAAATATGAAAAGACTTTGTGAAGAACGCTGGAACCCAGACTGATAGGACAAGCACCTAGAACTCGTCGCAAGTGTGCACAGACGTGGATGGCAGAGCCCACGGCAGAGCACGTGCCTTCTGCAGCTCTGCCCTCCCGAGGGGGGGCAGTCTTGCTGGGCCAGCGTGGTTGACAGCACAATTACGCGGACCTGCGTTCCTCACCTCACGGCTCTGGAATTCTCTCCCGTGGGATTCAGCTGCTCTGGTCCCCTCTGTCAGCGCCAGGATGTCTGATTTCTTTCTGCTAAGCCTGGGTCCCTTCTTATGCACCTGCCCAAAGCTCAATCTTTGAGGTCTGGGTCTCCATCGGTTCATAAATATGGAAGACTCGCAAATTCCAGGCTGTCTTTGCGGACTAAACTCCATGGTACATCATCTTGTGCCCCTAACTGGAGGCCCCAAATCTGTAACCTCTCACACCCTCCTCTCCCGGTGCAGAAGGAAGGTCTTTTCCTCTCCAGAAGGGTTGCATCGCCTCCTGCCAGGTGTCTAAGGAAAGTGACAATAGCCACGACACTCCCTGCATGACACCGTTACACAACTGTCACGCCAGCCCTGTCCGCCAGGACTAACAGAAAATTACAGCTTCATTATGTCTTAGTTAAAGCTGCAGTTACCTCATAAAATGCAATGTTTCCAGTTGGTGTGGCTTGAAGATGATAGGTAGCTTTATCTTTAAATACTTATGAATTTGCACCGATTTTATTTAGCAGGTATCCTTCCTGAATGTACCATGGATCCATGTCCCTGCTCACCACTCCCAGCTGGCTTCTTCACCCTGGAGCAGCTTCACCTATACAGTTCTTTCAATATCTGCACTGGGTTTTCAGGCAGGCAGGCGCAAGTAAGTTGCTGCTCTCTTAAGGATGGGGTTTCTTAGCAACAGCGCATTCTGTGGATTGCTTCCCTTCTTCCTACCGATCGATTCTCTGCATGCTGCTCTCAGCTCCATTTTTAAAAACTGATCTTAGGAAGAAATATTTCTGATGAGCTGAAACTAACATGATTTCCCCTTCAAAAAACAAAGAAAAAAAAGAAAGAAAAAACTAACCAAAGGGACATGTAGAACCATCAGGGTTGCACTGCTGACTCAGTATTCATCAGTATTATTTAATGTTTTATATTAAACTCCAAATGTGCTTGTTATTTTAGTAAGTGTCTGGAATAATTATAGCCAGTAACGTATATACATAGATACATACCTATGTTTCACTTTCATTTCTTTGATTGCTAATACAAGCAGAGTATTATTTTCTTCATGTGCTCATTGGCTGTTTATGTTTCTCATTGTACGATTCAGTCAGTCAGGACTTCTGCCTGGTTTTCTACCGTGGCTTTTGTCATTAGCAGAGTGAGGTTTTCTTCCGTCCACTGACCCTCAGCCAGGTGAGCGTGAGCCCACCCAGAGCCTCAGGCGATGCACCATGAAACCAAGAACTTGGACCCAAGAGCCCTCGGGTCTTTGGAGGACCTTGGTATTTATGATTCTAGGACTTACTTCTTTCACCCCAGAGGTAAGTG
The DNA here is from genome assembly GCA_008750895.1 of Mirza zaza. Classification (NCBI taxonomy): domain Eukaryota; kingdom Metazoa; phylum Chordata; class Mammalia; order Primates; family Cheirogaleidae; genus Mirza; species Mirza zaza. Next base: position 18,962 of record VSMD01090275.1, on the reverse strand, counting down.
TTAAGAAGGAAAACTTCAGAGCGCTGTGGCAGAAGGAAATGGCCCCACTTACTGGGAAGCCGCGGAAGTTTGCTCTGAGAAGGGGAGATTGAGTGGCCACCTGCAGGCAGAATAATGAGGGAGGAACCAGGGGTGGTGGGACACGCAGGGGAATCTGGTACTAGCCATGCGACGGGAGAACCTCTGATCCAGCCTCTGGGAAAGGTGAGAATAAAGGGGAACAGCAGTGCTGTTCCCACATCCGTGTCCTTTGCCAGGTGGCCTCCCAGTGCCCACCCCCATGGGTGGTGCCACCTCCCTGCTGGACATGTGATCTGCTGTGGCCAATGGGATGCCAGCAGACTTGCTGCCCAGGCATTACAGTGCTGTGGGTTTCTGCCTGCACCTCCGTGCTCCTGCCATCATCTGAGGAGATGTATGGCCAAGTGGTCTGCTGGAACTAGGAGGAGGAGAGACACGGGGGGAAGAGCCACCCTGGGTCGAGCTGAGCCCAGACTAACTGAGCCAGCCTGCCCACAGCCTCAAGACTAAATAAACACCTGCTGTTGCATGTCGTGGTTGGTTGGTATGCAGAGTAAAGGTAGATATCTGATGCACAGCAAACTGGGCTTCAGTGGGGCTAATGTTGGCCTCCAGGACAGTTCGAGCCCTACTGCAGGAGTTGTGTCAGTTTCCAGAAAGTTCTGACACTGTCTTGAGTACAGGGAGAAAGCCCAGTGGGGCCCCAGGAAGAGGGAACTGGTAAGCTACAGAAGGGCCATCAGGATCTATCTAAGAGGAAAGAGAAGCAGCGAAACCATCTTAACAAACTGGGAGTAAACCAGGAACGATGAGGGAAGCCTGTTGCATCACCTGGAATAGCAAAGAAGGCACCGGAGGAGGCCACAGCGTCACCACCTGTGTGTGCCCAGGGGGAGGCCCAGGGAATCTTGTTCACAGGAATGACCCTGGTTCAGATGGTACCACCCCTTGGGACAGGTATATGCCTTAGGACTTCGGTGGGTCTTGGCCTCCAGGTGAGAGCTTCAAGACCTGGGAGTCTCTCGCAGGGGCCAGGCCGGACTGAGAGTGGTCGTGTATGAATACACAGCATATCTCATCTCTTAATCCTCCCACTCATCTGGAATAGGCGCAAGCATCTACATTTTATACACTAAGGAACTGAGGTTCATGTAGATCTAGTGGTTTATCAGAAACAGGCAGAACCAGGTCCAAACCCATCGCTTCTGAACGTTCCCTTCTTCGAGGAAGATCCGGACTCACACTGTCCCTATCTAAACTCTGTTCTCCTGGCCCCTGTGGACTTTGGTTTTAGCCCTTAAGAACATCTAGTGAATCCTTTTTATTTGAGTCCACGCTCACAAAGTAATCTTCTGTTCAGATCTTGCCTTCTCAGGTAGGCTTGTTGATGGGATGACCATAAATGCGTGCAACCTTATGAAATTCTTTCCTCGTTCCTCACTGTACATTTGTAGGTTGGTATTTATTCTTAAGCACACTCCAGGTTTTGCTGTGATTAGTTAGGATGAGACCGGGCAGCTTTGGGTGTGATAAACCAATCAAGATTCTAGACATGAAGTGAACCCCAAATTATTGGGACTAACCCAAGTGCTGCTAAGCAAGACTTTGGGGTGGCCCTTCCTGGACAACGTTTGTAAGCCTTCATGTCCTCCAAACTGCAGAATGCAACGGCAGGGCTGGCCCGAAGGTCTGCTTTCGCAGGGTGCATTCCCAAATTCCACTTTGTCTTCTCAGGTTCCTAGCGCCATGCTTTGTGCTATATTGATCGATACTTTCTGTTGCCGTTAGTTACCAATGGTAAGGGTAAAAATCAAACTATAGGATACAAAAAACTTTTGGATAGGATACTATAGGAAACTATAGGATACAAAAAAAACTTTTAAAAAGCAACTGATTGCATTACAATTATGAATCTCAAGCTGAAATTCCTGGGCTCTATGGCAGCCTGGTGCTGTCTGTGCAGTTGGAGGAGGCTTGGTACCCTGAGCACACGCTCCTGGTGACTCCTGTGTGATGCGCCGCGGCGGTGACACACTTGTCATGTCTGGGACACACGTCCCAAGTATAAATTCTCTGTTCAAAAACACGTTTTAATAAGTTTTGTTTTATCTTGTTGGCCACTAATTCAAATACTTGCACTGCTTCACTAGTCATCGATCCATTTCAGGTTCCTTTTCAGTGGAAATTACTCAAAGGTCATCTCAGAACTATGCCACAACAGTGTGACTCACCTTCTTCCAGTTCAAGAGCTAATGACGAGGATTATCCGGTTCATACTTTAGGAAATGAGTGAGAGTGAAGTAAGCTGGCAAACTACTTTTATTTCTCTTCTTTTGAGACTGAAATGAAAGTTTTCTCTTAAGAGTTTTTTCCTGCCAGTATAAGACTATTCTTTTTTTTTTTTTTTTTAGATTTTTATTGAAGTGTTACATATAGAAACAGACATAAATAATAAGCGTATAGCTGGATGGATTTTCTCAATGCCAATCCCCTGGTGTAATCAGCACCCAGAGCAAGAATGTGAACATTCAGCACCCTAGACGCCCCTGTGGGCACCCTGATTTCTAACTTCATAGACGAGTTTTGCCTGAACTTGAAGTTTTATATAAATGGAATCATATACTATATACTCTTTTGCTTGGGTGTTTTTTTTTTTTTTTTTTTACTCACTGTTAGGTTTTTGAATTTCAAACATATTGTTAAACTTAGCAATTATTTATTTTTATTGCTGTACAGTATACCATGACAAAACACTATTTATTTATTTATTCTACAGTTATTTCTGTCTTCAATGACTAATGATGTTGGACACCCACTTTCAGATACTTATCAGCCAACTATTCAATAACTTTCATTTATTTTTTCTACTGGGTATATTTCCTTTGGATTTCTTTTTAAAAAATATATATATATGTTTTTGTAATTTTTTCACTTCTAATTTTGAAAAATTTTTTTAATCTGCCAAAAAGTGTCAAGAATTGCCTAATGAATATCCACATATCTCTTCATCTAGATTCACCAATTATTAACAACTTACCACATTATTTGTATCTATCTATCTATATATCTATCAACTTTTTTTTTTTTTGTCAATCATGAAGAGTAAGTTGTAGACACCGTAACTCTTTGTCTCTAAACACTTAAGCAGGGTACCTTAAACCTAAGTCATTTTCTTCCAAAACCATAGTATCAAATTCAAGGGATTTAACACTTTTATATTAACATTATATAACATATAATCATATAAAAATTTGCCAGCTGTCTCAATAGTGTCTCTGCAACAGCATTTTTTCCTAATCTGTTATCATACATTGCACTCAGTCGTCACATCTCTTTAGTCTTCTTTCATCTGAAATAGGTTCTTAGCCTTTCTTTGTTTTTGATGACATTGACATTTTTGACAAATACAGACTAGGCACATTGTAGAAAGTGTTCTCATTTGGATATTTCTGGTTGCTTCTTTAAGGCTAAATGCAAGGTGCTTATTTTGCTCAGAATATTTCATAATTGACACTGTGTCCTCAGTGCATCACCTGAGACCGAGTGATTTATAAAGAACATGAATTTATTTCTCACAGTCCTGGAGGCCGGGAAGTCCAAGATCACGGCGCTGGCACCTGTGAGGGCCTCTTTGCCGTGTCCTCGCGTGGAGGAAGAGAGAAGGCAAGAGAGCAGGCCGGCCCGGCTCTTCACATGCCCCAACCTCTTTCATGAGCAAGAATCCCTCATGGCCCAACCGCCTCTTAAAGCCCCTATATCTCTTCACACGGTCACATTGGCAGCACCTGAATTTTGGAAGGGACATATTCAAACTATAACCTTGTTTAAACTCAAAAATTAACTTGGCGGAAATTGACGTTTTATACAATGCACTCAGAAATAGGGGATGTTTATTCTTTCCCTCCTCTCAGCGGCTCTTCTGCAGTTCTTGACGCAGCTTTTTAATTATATCATATACATCGTGTTCATTTGTATTTAAGATTATTTTGAGGTATTGTATGAAATCTTTTGTGTTATCATAGTGAATGGGATCTTTTTTCTACCATGCCTTCTAACTCGGGATTTGGGGTATATAAGGAAAGGCCTTTGAGTGTTGATTTTGTCTACAGGCTTTGCTGAATTCTCTTTTGACGTGTGGTTTATTGCAGTGCACTCTGATACTATAGGCATATAACAATCACAACAGTGACTAATATAACAATCATATATATATATATATATAAAACATAACAATTATAACAATAACATGACCACGACGTAACAGAACACTAAATTCCAATAGTCCTCAATGCCTACAACACCCGGAACCTGGCAGCCTGCAGCCAGTATTTGTTATATGTGTGGATACATTACCAGCCATGGCCATAATTCTCATTTTCTCCTGATTTCACTGAGTGCCCCTCAGGTGAATCCTTGCTATGACAATGAGCATTGCTTTGAGATAACTGTTCTTAATCTGTTAGGCAAGAATCCTTCCTGTCCTACTTTGCAAGGAGTTATGCCTGCAAAGGGCGCTGATTTGTATTAAGAGCATTTTCAACACAGTTTGAAATGGATATATGTCCTTTTCTTTTTTAACATATCAGTATAAGGCGTTATTTAAATTTTATGACGTCTTTCCATCTTTCCGGGTTTGTGATAGGATTTTATTCAAGATCTTTACATATGAGACTGATTTACAACCATCATATCTGTGCTAGTCCATGTTCAAGTTTATTTTGCATGTGTTTAATCTCTTTTGGACTGACAATTTTATTTTAAAATCTTACCATTGCTTTTCTGTTACGTGTTCTTCGCAATTATCATAATTTTTTCTTTACCAGTTTTGATTCAGCACTAAAGCTCTAACAGCATCATCTTCTTGCATTGGAGTGGGGTTTGTGTCCATTAAAAATGGCCCTTTTTGCACCACTAAATGGCAGTTGCTTGAAAATCAATTACTCTGCAATTTTATTTCTTCTTTGTATGTGCTAATGTTTGCATGTTGTATATTTGTTCATCCTTCATTTTTCAGTTCCCTGTTTTTTCCCCCTTTGGGTATATTTTTGTAAGTAGCATGTCAGAGAGGATCTTAGAATTTTAATAAGCGAGTTTAATCCATTTGTTGTCCTGTTGTGCTGTCGTGTTCTGTGCTCTCGGCTTTAATGCTGCTCGCTGCTCACTTTCTCATCTGCCCTTTGCCTTAGAGAAATATGTTTAGCTAGCTCTTATCTTCTGAAATGGTTTTGAACTTTGACATTCTAAATTTAATCCCATTAGAGCAGTAGTCTCCAGAGTGTGTTTGGCAGAACACTCATCCTGTGAGATGTACTGTAGGAAAAAAAGAGATTTGTGGTCAAATACTATATGCTACATACTCCCTTAGAGAGTCTTAAAGCACAGCAGTGTAGTAAAGGCTCTGAGAAGTCCTGCAATTGGTTGAGGAGATAGCCTGTCTTTGTTTCCCCAAGTTCTTTTTGGGGGGAGGGTTTATACCAACATCACAGCCTGAAGTCCCCAAGAAGATACTTTCCAAAATGTTAGCCGAGTACAAATTTCTGAGCCTCTGCTGGTGTGGTGGGGAACATTTCGGTATTGATATTTATCTCTTAGTACTTTATGTGCCCTTAAAACCCAGCCATGGGGCTCGGTGCCCCAAGAGAGAAAAGGGCAAGCCCCCTAGAGAAAAGAGGGCCATAGGGTAGGGGAAGGAGGACCTTGGCTAGGAGGAGGTCCCCGTGGGGAGGAGAAAGCTGCTAGGTGGGTGCGGGGAGGCAGGGAGGGCAGAGTTAGAAGCCAGAGTCCTGACTCCCTCCTGGGCCTGAGCTGCCCTGAGGACGGGAAAAGGACGGGAAAAGAACCTGGAAGAGACAGGAGGGCAGGTGAAAGCAGGTGGTTTTTGCCCTACCTCCCATCCGGATCTTGCAGGGAGACCAGCTCTTCCCTGTCACCGCAGCGGCAGGGGTGTCCTGCCACATCTGGACGGCGACTGCACCCTGAGGTCCAGAGGGATCCAGGGAAAGGAGGCAGAATGTTGTGGAAGGTCAGGTCTGTCCCAGGGCCAATAGCAGGTGTGGCCTGACCCCATGGCCAAGGCTGCCGGTGAGACCCTGAGGACACGCAGCTCCAGTGAGAACCGGCATGGGACTCCTGGTCGTGCAGGGGGAGCCACCTGCCACTTCTACAGCCTCAGGTGCTACCCAAGGCCAGCGGGGCACCGGTGGAGTCCAGGCATCGCTCAGAGGCCTGAGAGGTTCCATAGCTTCCATCGGAATCCTTCCAGGGACCCAGGGCACACCCAAGCCGGGGTAGCTGGAGTAGAGGGGAATAAACTACTTCCAAAGGTGTGTCCAGGCCGCAGGGACAGCGCCGCAGCCTGGGGAGGTGGGGGTGCTACTGAAGCCAGAGACGGGAGGACTGCACCGAGGGACCTCCCAGGAGCTGAGAGCTTTGGCAAGGGACCCCGCAGAGAAAGAACTAGAGAAGCAAACACCTCGGCTGTTACAGCCTGGCCAGGAGCATTGCCCGTGGCTCAAGAGGAAGGCCACACACTGAGATGGCCGGGGCTGCAGCAGACAAAGAGTTTAATATCGCAGGCGCCATGTGAGGGGATGGGGGGAAGTTCTCAAATCTGCCTCCCTGAGAACTTGGGAGAAGCATTTTTAAAGATGGTTTGGTGGCAAACGGCTAGGCAATTGGGTCTGCCGATTGGCTGGGTTCAGGGTGGAACCACAGGGGTGTGGAAATTGTCTCCTGTGCTGAGTCAGTTCCTGCGTGGGGTTGGTTGCAAGGCCAGTTGAGTCAGTGCGTTGGTCTGGGCCCCTGGTCTGGGTGGGTCAGCCGTCCCACTGGAAGGCAGGGCCTGGGAGGTGTCTCAAAACTGGCCTCAGGCTTCTTCACAAGGGCGATGTTATCTATGGGAGCAATGGAGAAAGCTGAGAAGCTTCATGACCATCAGCTCTGTGACTCCTGAGTAGTTACAGGAAAGCAAACCAGGGAACAATGGCTGGATACATATATTCCCTGCCTCAGTTCCAGCCTTGTGGCCCTTTATTAATTTTATAAAGGGCGGTTTCATGGGCTCAATCTCCCCTTCTCGCCTGTCTCTGGCGACACCCCCATGTCCTGAACCCAAGCTGGATAAGAAGACCTGTAGGCGTGATCCTTGCAGGTCAGTGCCCACATCTCAGAGTGGGGAGAAGTTGGGGAGTGACCCTGGAGGGTCCAAGGACACACAAGGACCAGTACGTGGGCTCAAGACCCTCCCTACCCCCAGGCCATGAGGTGGAGTCCACTGTCCTCTCTACCCAGATGCCCTCTTGCTAGAAGGGGCCTAGAACTGCCAAAAAAACGACCCCCAGACAGGCTTCATCAGGAAACTGACCGCCTCTTGGGGAATCCCGGCCAGCTGTGGGTCCCAGGGCGGGGACTCTGATCCACAGGGGACAGAGAGAAAATAACGCTAGTGTATATTTTTGCACATCTAGGCCAAGTGCATAACTGTCAACCTTGACCTACAAGTACATACACATTTAGTATGAGTCAGTTTCCAAACACTCGTTTTCGTGATTGCAAGTTGTTCTGATGAGAAGCCGTCGTTGTTACGGTTAGTGCCCCCAAATCATTACCATTTCCGTTGCACGAAACGGCACGTCTTATTTACAACCCACATATTGTCAAACAGTGATGTCCCTGCATCTGCCTCCCTTTACGTTAAATCCTCCCCACGAGGCCCTGCTGACTGAAGGTTCAGGGTAGATCCCGAAAAGCAGCTCTGCGGTGGCGAGCAGGATTGGCGGCGTTTGTCTTTACACCACGTGTCAGGGTCAGCGGTCAGTCCTGCTGATGTCTCCTGCTGGCCTTGATGAGCTGAGAACATAGGTGTATTCAGGGCGCACCCCTGTTCGCACCGCTCTTCAGGCACAGCTCCACCATCCAGGCTTGCCAGGTTGGAGCAATACAGTTGGGACTCCATCATGGAGGTCACGGGGCTTGTTCCATGGAAGGTTTAGAAAGTGGATGGTCCCAGTTAGATCACTTGCTCATGGCAGGAAGACTTTAATGGTGGCTCTAGAATCTTCTGCAGGACCACCTGGTAGCATATTCAACAAGTCCTCCTCCGGCCCACATTTGCACCTCCCCATTCATGCTGCTGCTTCCACCCCTTGCACCCAAGGTTCCCACGCAGGTGGACTTCCGCTTGAGTAGGGATGTCCGCCACCTGCACGTCAGACACACCTGTGGGGCGGGGTTTGGGTGTCTGTGCTATCCAAGGAGACCCAGGAAGTCCTCATGTGCAGGTAGGACAGGACTGAGCGCCACCAATCGGAGCTGAGACCCTTTCTCCCTGACTGTCACTCAGTCCCCCAAGAGGAGCCAGTTGCTCATGGCAACCACTGGAGAGTGACCTGGGTGTGTTCAGCCCTGCTGATAACTGTGGAAGGCTGGTGGCGTCCAATGGAGTTCATTAGATTACTCTCTCTACTCTTTTTTGTGTGTTTGGAAATTTCCATAATAAAAAGTTGAAAAATGTCACGAGCAGGCAGTGCGGTGAGGGTACTGACCCGTCAGAGGGCGCAGAGGGTACGTGACTGGGAGGCCCACACCTGTGCATCCAGCACAGCAGGGATTCCCACCCACCACCCACCTGTAGCCTAAGCTCCCACTGTCTCCCGGGACTGCCCGCCTTGCTGAAATGGCCAAAGTGAAAGTGAATCTGGGGACCAGACCATTTTTGTCCCCTCTAGCTATTACCTAACCCCTGGGTGTCTCTTCTCTCCTCCTCCTGGGTGATTGCAGAGGGGATCCTCCCAAGGACTTGACAGTTTGGAAAATCCTATTTGCCCTGCGAAGAGTTAAACTCACTGCATGATCAGAGTGAAGATTTGCAAAACCTCACTACAGAGGCAGATGAGTCTGAGCCACTAATGGAGGAACCATATGCTCATTTGTCTAATGAACAGGTTCAAGGTCACATTACTTTCTTTCCCATGAATGCACATCACTGTTAAAAGTCATTAAAATGATATCTTGTGCGAAGGGGTTTGATCACGAACCGGGAGCATCTTCCACATCTGTGGTCTCCTACCACTAATGTGTCATTAAAGTGGCTCTAATGGCAGTTTAGGCACCGGAGCTTGAGCGTTTTATTTTTGTTTGCAGGAATTAGAATGGGTTTGAGATTATCCTTGTAGTATTGTCACAGTCGCTCTTTTGCATTCTGATGCATGTTCCTAAGTGGGAGAGGAAAAGGTGGGGTCAAGGGTGTCCCGGGCCATCCAGGGGACGGTTTTGCACACGTGAGCACCATCCATCATCTGTCCTGTAGGGCAGAATAAAGAGGTTAAGATCCGTTGCTGTAGATGCTGAGTCTTGCAGGTTCTGTTCAGAACAGAAGCATGGAGATAATGAAATGGATTCCCTTTAATTCTGTAAATAAAAACCTCACCCAGCGGGGACAGCACGTGTGACCTGGGGACAAATGACTCTCTTAGTTTATAAGCTTTTTCAAGGAAATAACCACTAAGAATTCTCTTAGTGGCACATCAGATGGTTGTTTTGTTAAAAGGTACTGATGATGACAAATTGGCCTCGGATAAAAGGTTTATGGTTAGGGCTAATTTTATCGATTCGGACCTGGCTGGTGTCTTGGAAGTATAGCATTATTTTCAGCAAATCGATTGTGTCTGGTTTGGGAAGGCTTTGCACCACATTTGTCTTAAATTGTATTTAAATAATTGATCACAATTTGTGTTCGTTAATGACCTTTAACTGAACTGTCACTGACCTGTGTTCGGCCTTGGAGATCAATTCTGTGGGTGGCTCGTTGGTTTTTGCGACTTTTCTAAGATGCTTGGTGTTTTTCTACTTTTAAATTCTTTATTGGATATTCAATTCAGAAATCAAGGATTCTGGCTTATTTTTTCAAAAAAAAAAAAGAAGAAGAAGAAATTTTGGTGAGGAGATCTGTGGTTCACAGTTATAGAAAGGCCACAGATATGCATGTCATTCTCTTCCTTTGGAGTCAAATGTTGAAAGAAATGCAATGCCACAAATCCCAAGTGAAGCCCAGCCCCTCTCTCCTTGGATGCTTTTGTCACCTCACTTTCTCCCAGCAGAGTGAAATCCTTGGTTCCATCTTCATATTCCCGTTCTCCCCCTCACCCACACCCCATCCATTTCTTGCAAAAATTCTCTCAATTCTTCTTCCTTACTGTGGTTCATCCCTTTCTCCCATTCGAATGCCCCTTTGCCACTCCTCTGGCTCAGACCCTAAAGGAAGGGGCGTGGGGTACAGGTGTAATGGGGACTGCACATGCATTGACATCCTGGGAGGCCCCAAATTGGGGAATCAATGTGTTCTCTCTCTTTCTCAGGTTCTTAGGAACTGGACATCAAATCTGGGAGCCCGAGTGTGTCCTACCCTCCACAGGAAGGACAGCTGCTCAGTGGTCACTTGTCTAGTCCAGCATTTCCCAACTGGGTGCCAAAGAGCCACAGGGTCCCTGGGTGTTAGTGGCCTCCTGGTACGCTTGTACAAGCCTTTCATTTTTGCAAGTTTTCATTTCTTTTGAGTAGACACAGAGAAGTGGATTTGTATTATGTATGTTTAAATTTATACGACTCTACCAAATGGGTTTTCAGAGTGGTTATGGCATTTTCCATTGGTAACAGACAAGACTTCTACTTAGTCCACACTCCTGCCAGCATCTGTCAGTCTTTTTAACTTTAGATGACTAATTGGTATGAAGTTGTAGCTCATTGTGGTTTAAATGTGTAGTTTCCTAATGTCTAATGATGTTTAGCACACTTATTAGCTATGTATATCTTCTTTTGTGAAACTTCTTTTGTTATTTTCCCATGTTTTGTTGAATTAGTTGAGGGGGGGTTAAATTAATTTTTAGGAATTCTTTACAAATTCTGTACACATGTCTTTGGTAGACATACATATCGCAAACATTTTTCCCAGTTAGTGACTTGCCTTTTCCGACTCTTAACAGTGTTGATTAGCAGAAGTTTTAAATTTTGCTGTTGTTCATCTCGCCTCAAAGTCTCTTCCTGCCCCCTCTTTCCCTGCAGACTCTAGGCCTTTTGGAAAGCCTTTCCCAGGACCGACCGAAGAAACCAAATGTGCTCTCCTCACAAGGAAAGCAGCCTTTTACCTTGGTGTGCAGAGCAGTTCTAGCTCTGTGCTCATTCACTCCACAGTATCCATCGACCACCTGTTATACGCTATGCGCTAGGCACCGTTGCAGGGCCCGGGATGTAGCAGAGAAAAGACAAGCACCGTCTCTTCCTGGTGAGGAGGCCCTGGCATGCTAGAAGGTCTTGCTGTTGCCCTGAGACCTCCCGACCTGCATTCTCGCATGGAATACGAAGGCTCATCACCGGAAGGAAGGAGCCAGAGTCTCAATGGCAGGACTGCGCTCTGCAGGTGTGACCTGTGTGTGCCTTTGCCCCGCCTTTATTTTGCCTCCCGTTTTCTAGATTTTCAGCAACATAGAAGATATAGATAGAGCTGACCTTACTTGCTTTTTGAAAGGATGATCTGTTGGTATTGGGAATCGAGTGTTTCAATATTATATTCTCAATGCCTTTCTTCTGTTTGACAACTTAGATAGGGATGAAGTTGTCCTGCTTAGTGCAAAAGATTGAAAAGTATTCCCTGCACAAATTAATATATTAATGAATCTTTAAGAGAAAGATTCATAGCGCTTCCTATGGTTGAAAGAAAGCAAGCAATTACAAACAGAAATAGCTTTTAAAGTCCTTTATAATTGCCCACAGATAGCTATTTAATTTATTCATTGCAGTTAAAGTGAGTTTCGTAAGAAGCTATGGGAAACATTTTCTTGAGCTTAGTTCAGTTTACCTGTACTCATACGGAGGGTTAAGGAATGTTTGCAATGACAAGACCTGAGAGGTGGAGAGGGTGTTTGTCACCATGAGCTCAGGACGGCCCCTGCTTGCCGCTGCTGTCCTGGCATCCTGCCCACTCGGCATCCTTGTGAGATCTCAAAGCTGTAATCATCTTGCAGATACGAAAAGTGAAGTGATCATGAGGAAAATATCATACAAAGCCCCATTGAGTGACAGCCTATAGAAGGCCTGACCAGCCCTCCTCAAAAGCTGGCAGGGTCACATAAGTCAAAGATAGTCTGAGAGACTGTCGCAGCTGAGAGGAGCCTCGGGAGATGGGACGACTGAATGTCATGTGAGATCCTGGATAGTCTGAAACAGAAACAGGTCACTACGGAAGAACCGAAGAAATCAGAATTAAGTAGACTTTAGTGAATAATAATGCACCAATACTGATTCATTAGTTGCAACAAAGGTGTCACACTAATGTAAAATGTTAATAATAGAGGCAGCCAGAAGTGGGATAGAACTCTAATATTTTCTCATTTTTCTATGAATCTAAAACTATTGTGAGAAATAAACTCTATTTTTTAAAAAGTGATGTGCAGAGATGTGAAGTATCAACAATCCAGAGATGATCCAAAGTTTATAAACTGGGTCTCTAATTTGTTTCCAGGTAATTTCTTTTACAATATTGCACAACCTACAAAAACACATTGTATCCTATGTTGAGATCTAGTAAAATTAAACTCTTACAAAAGTATTCTGCAATTTAGAGATGTTAAGAGCTTCATGATATTTCACTTTTTAAAAAGTAAAACCACTCAAGGTAAACAATTTTGGCTCTTAAGATTTTATTTCCTACAATTATTTACCAAAGCAGCAACATTTTCAAATAGTCTATTTTAACATTCTTCCCTTTCTTTCAACCTCAAATTTAGTATATGAGCACTTGACCACCTGTACGAGTTCTATATGGAAATGTACACACACGCAGCATCTGCAAACTTCTAACTTAGTCCCCTATTTGAGATTATTTTATTTCATTCTGGAAATCAGGCAAGCTGCATGTAACTGATTGTATCTTAAATTATTCATAGTTCAAGGTGAGAAGAGACGTGCATCCTCATTTGAGATTGGAAGTCCCTGGTCAGGGATGGAGTTTAATCTTCCATTTGTAGGATATTTACAAATTTTTCAATCTAAAAAATTCATACTGTCAAGGATATGAATAGCAGATGGATGTCAGTGAGCATTTCTCTTAGGAGGTGTTCAGTAAATTCTTGTTGGATTGAAATAAACAACGTGGAGAGAATGTTTGTAAGGTGTAGAAAGGGGGCGAATGGAATGTCTGAGGTTCTCATTGCTATAGAAACGGAGATTCAGATACACCTGCTCACCCTGAGGCCCTGTATAGCTCTGACAAGCACAGACAATAGCCCAGCACACCTGTCTACCATCCCCAGGTACTTCTCACTTGCATTCTACCTGGGGACTGCATACGAGGCCCAGGCTGATATTAATATCATGACGTTTCGATCTGACCCTGGGGGTAGCTTCTCCTGCCCTGCACAGCTGCGGTGTGCACCGAGGGTGCCGGGCTGGCTGGGCTGGAGCAGAGCATCCGTCTCGTGGTCCTGGCCCTGCTCATTGAGCCTAAATCCCCCGCTCGTCCACAGATTCACAGGGGATATTCAGAAACACCAGGGACTCTTTGGAGGAAAAAGTACCTTAATCCCTGACATAAACGACAGCTGGACCCAGTGGGACAGGACTCGGAATCCAGTGCCAGACGGTTTGCGCTCTGACTTCTCCACTGGCTGGCTGGCTGTGCACCGGATTGCCTCCCTGGTCAAAAAGGCCGTTTTGAGCATTATATGAGAAACACACATAAAAGTACCTGATAATCTGAGGACAGCAAAGCCCTTCCAATGGATCTGCTGGAGACGGCTGCCTTCTAGCAAGCAGCATGCTCTCTGGCTTGCAGCTGGGCCTCCATCAGAAAGTGCTGCTGTACAGGCCGGTCCTCTTCTTGCAACAAACAAGCATGTGCTGGCTGGCCTTGGCCAGGCCTGCAGAGTCAGAGCCGTGGTTGCGCTCTTCCGTCCCTTGGTGTTCAAGTCCTGCATCTGGCCAGCTGCAGGCTCCACTCATCCCTGAGGGCAGCCTGCCTTTGGCTGCATGTTGCTGGCCGCCTCCTGTTAGGGCTTTCTGGGGAAGGCTCCTGAAGGACCTGCTGGTTGTTCAGTGCTCACCGTCCACTCCATTCTGATCACCGAGAGGACATATCATGGAGAGATGTTCTCGTCTACAGAGGAATAAAAGGTAACACGGTCCGTGCTGGGTCTGGACACTCCCTGAGGGAGGTGGCTGCGTCTCCTCTGATCTTATATCTCTAGTGTTTTCCTTGGGCTTGGCTTAGTCCACCAGAAGCTCTGTTCTGGCTCCCATAACAGTCCTGGCGGGTGTTGAGGTTGGACAGTCCACCAGGGGCTCAGGTTGGAGAAGGTTCTACCATCCTCAACACACGGCTTACAAAGCTACCATGGTTGTCTCCATCCCAGCCAGTGGAAGGAAGGAAAAGCAGGCAGGAGAGCACTGAGGAAGACTTTATGAGCCAGGATGGAAGAGAGATGCATACTTGTCTTCGCGTTTCGTTGGCTAGAACCAGGCGCATGGCCACGGCCACCACAAGAGAGTCTGAGCAATGAGGTCTGCTGGTGTCCTTGGGAAGGAGACAGCATGGGTTTTGGTTAACAGCTATCTGTCCACTACACAAATAGGAGTGATTGCTCGACAAATATTTGCTGGATGGATGGGTCCGTTTAAGAAATTAAGAACCGTATGCAGGAACGGGCGGCACCAACATGGAAATGGTCTTCAGAGAGTCTGTCCAAAGGCATCCAGTTTCTGTCTGCAGTTTCTGTGGATTTTGTTAGGCACAAAACCACTTATTAACCTTTATTGTGTTGTCATTGTGTCCTGGGCAATAATTCGTATGCTAGAGGCCCCTCTGAGTAACACCAGGGTCCTGTCCTCAAGGCACTGCAGCCTCTATACCTAAGAGTCCCAGCCGTGCTTGTGTTGAACCAGCTACGTCTGGGCGGGAGAGTCAGATACTATAGTCTTCATGACCAGAGCTCCACTCTCCTCAGTGGATTTTTCTAAAATCCTTTCAACACAGGATTTCACCATATGTTAAAACCCTTGATGGAATGAATATTAATCAAGCATTTTTTTTCCCTGGGCTCTGGAGCCCTGACTGAAAATGCATCTGTGTAAGAAGCCTTTTTAGGAAAATTACATATCTGACATTGAAGCAAGTAATCAAGTCTTCCCCACGCCTTCACAATGGAAAATCAATGGATATGTAAGATGACAGCTTCTCAAATTTAAAAAGAGAACGAGCTTGTTCTAGTAAGAGTGCGGGGCTAGATCCATTATAGACAAGTGTGCAAACTTACTGAGGTTTTCTTTTTCTCTCTTTGGGTGGAGAGTTATATGAAAATATCCTAAAGCCTTCTTGCTGCCTTGTGAGTTTCAGAAATGGCTCTTGATGTATTTGAATGTAATCATGCGTACATCTTACCATATCGATTTCCACTTTAAAAAGGGAGATCTATTATTCTCAGGAGCAGTGAAGGCATGAAATCCAGGAGTGACGAGGAGCAGCAGTGTGGGAGGTTGGAGCAGCTGACATCAGAGACACGGAGGGTGAGATCATGGAGCCCAGCGGCCCTGCACAGACAGCCCTTCCGGTTAGCAGCAGGAAGCTTAATTTAGCCGAGAACCTGAAGAGTAATGGAAGAGAATTCCAGGACCTCTGCTACTCTCGCTCAGCTTTATTAAGAATAAAGCTGATTTGTATATATACCTCTCTTCAGCGTCCACCTTAGAATACACAGCTGCTCACCCAGTTGGTCGGCTGCAGGAACTGGCGCACGACTTTTCTCTATTAACTTTGCCTAGTATGAGACAATATAAGCCTGGGCACACACTGAAAATCCCTGGACCCACTCCTCATTGGAACAGAGAGGTTTTTTTTTTCCTCTCTCTCTCTCTCTCTCTCTTTCTCTTTTTCTTTTTAATCCAGGGAGCCAGTTCGATTTTTCCAAAGATTATAAAGTATCACCCTCGTTTTCATGAGGTCCCTTCCTTAGCTGGAGGTGGGGACAGGTAGGGAGGAGTCTTTCATGCATAAGCTGCTCAGTACTCTAACACCTGAGATGTGTGCGGGCCGGAGCTGAGCATGAAGCCAAATATCACAAACTAGGAAGAGATCAGGAAGTGCACTGACCAAAGTCAAGTGGCCAGAACCATAGAGCAGCAGCCTGGAGACAGAGTTACAGTACAAACTGCAAACCGGAGAGATGCCTGAATAACCACAGGGTGAGAATGAGCTGAGAGTTGTAGATTACCTGAGGGGGGGTGGTGTTGTTTTTCCCTGGCAACTTTGATCTGCTGAGGCTCTCACGGTAGGTGGTAAATGATCAACTTCAACAGCCAGGGGCAGGGCAGAGGACACCTGCTTTCCTCCTTCCCCCAGGACAGCCAGTGAGTGAAGTGAGAGTCATATTCCAGGTTCAAGTTTAGGCAGTGAGGAGGACATATGCTGGCTAGCCTGGAGAACAAGGAGGAGGAGAAACAAGAGGAACAGACCCAGACCAGACATGCAACTTCAAGCCTTCGAGCTACCCAACTACAGCCAGTGCAGCTCAGCTGACCCCTGACACTGTCTGGGTCACTCCATAGCTCCCTAAATATTTGCAAGATCCAGGATAAGAGTGTGCATACGTGCTCACATACCTTTGCCATTCATTCTCCACCTTCTACACACCGTCTTCTGCAACTAACACACTGAGATACATTTATTTGCCCGAGTCACTTATTTATTTACATGGGACTGTGTGGTCTTTAAAGGTAGAAGCTATTGGAGAGCCTGGCACATAGGAAGGCCTGAATTAAAAAAAAGGTTGTTGAGTAACTGAACGATCTGGAGATTTTTGATAATTTAAATAACTTCTACTCAGATTGCTGGAAAAATACCACTCTGACATTATCTTTAAAAAGATAACGGCAGCATTTTGCTTGTTTTTCCCAATATCCTAAGTGTCTAAATATTGATAATAGATGTTGTTCATCAGGGTTTATTTATCCCTCTATATTATTTCCACAGAAGCGACTGAGTCAGACAGTGAAGTTCTAAGCCAGGAACTCTCCTCCCTACTTTTGAACTTTTAGAAATAAACATAAATCAATGTTAGCTATTTTCAGGCGAGATGCACTACTCATTCCCTACTATTTCGTTTTCTTGAAGATGCATAGTTTTATGCCCAAGGAAATATATCCCTTTCTTCATCATTTTCAGAAATAGCCAGGCATGTTACAATGCAATCATTACTTCACTATCATTGCCATTCAAGATATAAATTCAAGTTCAACACCTAAATGTGGGCTATTAATTCTTATTTTCTGGGAGGGGGTAGAGGGGAGGGGTATATACAACCACAACGAGTAAGATCTGCAACGTTTGGGGGATGGACACGCTTAAAGCTCTTACTCGAGGGGGGAGGGGGGCATGGGCAATATAAGTAACCTTAACACTTGTACCCCCATAATACGCTAAAAAAAATTCTTACTTTCATATATTAAGTTATATCATTGTTTCATATCACATCTTTGATGAGCATATAAAAAATATAAAATGTAACATTTATCGCTTTCATTTGAAACATTACTCCCAAAGAGTAAAATCACCAACATGTGTGTAAACACCTGGCCCATCTAATTAAGTGAGATTCAAAACATCACACTCAAGATTGGTAAGGATGTGGGAAAACAAACACATTCCACACACCGTTTGGGAGTCCACATTATTACACATCTTCAGAGGATAGCTTCACTAGTAATAAATAATAATAATAATGATAGTAAAAAATTTTGAAATATATGAAGCCTGGAAATTTTACTTCTAGGAATTTATCCTAGCTGAGTAAGCATGGGTGTGTGTAGAGTTAATTGGATTGGACCAAATAGTGAAAAATAAAAAAAAAACACAAAACATTTCACAGGCAGGGGTTAAGTGACATAAATTATAGGAAGCCACATAATGGAACAAATGCATCAATAAAAATAATTTAAAATACATAATGTCTTAGAAAATATCCATGAACTATTCAGTGGAAAAACAGGTTCCCAACAGAGTAATCCTATCTTTGGAAAAAAAATTATCTCCGTCAGAGATGGCTAGGATATTCATTCAAATGTTAGCAGCACTTGATCTTGGAGGACTCTGAAGGATTTTGATTACTTACGTTGGCTTTTCTGAATGTCCTGGCCTAAAATGGCATTACTTTTGTAATTCAGATAAATCATAATTAAATGATTTAATGAAAAAAATGCACACTCGTGGTTGAGGCAGCCCTGCTGGGTCGGGGTACGAGCCGGTCTGACTGTGAGGGGTCATTCTCTGGTGACAAGAATTGCCACGGTGGTGTGTTAGTCTTCTCACATTTTCAGCTTTAGTTCTGTGCATATGGATCTGTTGTGTCCATGAAGTTAACATGTTGTCAGTGAAACATGTTGCCCGAGTTTTGGAGGAGACAGTACGCATGTCTACATGTGAATGTGTGCATGTGCACGGGGCCCCAGTTAGCATTAACATTTTAATTATATAAGAGATTAATCTATTTTAAATGTGTATTCTGCCCTTGGCTGTGCTGGCTAAGCAGCAGCTAATTCATTTTTTAAGATGCCAAGACTTTATTTCCTCAGGGGAAGTGACAAGCCTAATCTTCAAAGGTGTGAACTTCTCACTAGAGATAAAAACCACAGGCTGTCACAGGATGTCAAATGCTGTGATGATTCAGAGCTTATCTGAAAGTGTTTGTTTTGCATTTCAAGTTTGACTAAAGGATTCCCACATTCTCCCCGTTTTTTTCCTATGGATGGCCAAGGAGCAAGAAACTTCCAAAATAGTCCTGAGAGGGAGAGAGAAGGGTGCGAAGTATTTGCCAACAATCTTTCAGAGGCAGAGAAAGAAGGGGTGGGGCTGTGTTTGGGGCCAGGACTGGAGCAGAGACTGCCCATTGAGTCATGAGGGT
>VSMD01090272.1:0-15443 GCA_008750895.1 Mirza zaza | reverse complement strand
GAGACAGAGGTTACGACAACTAATTACAGAAGGGTTACGAAGGAGTAGGAGCTCACTGTCTCCAGGGACGCCTGCAAATATGCCACTCACAATGACACAGGAAACACTCTAGAACATGCTGTGGGACCCTCCCAAGCATGTCCCTGACTCTTGGTCAAAGTTCCAAGTCCATTTCTCTCCCCCTACCCCTAACACCACCATGACCTTGGGTTAGTTAAGCCTGCTGTTTCTCGGCTACCGGCAACCACAGCTCGGTGGTTTCTCTGGAAGCTGCCCACCGTCTTTGCACCTTGCCTGGCTGCCACCCCAAAGCCTCTGCTGGTGTCAGGCCTTCTCCACTAACCTGATGTTCCTCATTTCAGAACCAACCATCTGCCCTAGAAGTGCCAACCCAGTACCAGTGGGCCCCTCATGCTGCCATCTCCTGGCAGTCCTGCCCTGAGCACCTGCGGGGCAGGTTCTGACTCCTCTCGCCTGACCGTGCTCACGCTCAGAGTCGAGGCCTGGCAGCCCGGTGACAGAGGATGAGCAGAGGAGGATGTCACACCCAGGCACACCAGGAGGCCAAACCCGTTTGGCAGCTCAAGTTTCTGATCACAAGTTGGGACTCTCTTTTCAGAGGTGCTAACCGCAGGCAGAACTGCTGGGGAGATTTTTCCGTAGGGAGGAAATGCAAGGTCCCTGAGGATGATCTCCTGGCTCTGGACCCTCCCATCTCTTCCCATTCCTCCCTTCCCAGGGCTGGTCCCAGGCCCCAGCCGAAGACACGGCCAGCAACGGAAGGAGCTGCGACCAGCAGCCGGGCCAGCAGCCGGCCACCTCCCTCTGGCCCTGCGGACCCTCCTGCATGCTCGTCTCTCCCCACAGCCGTGGGGGCCTGAGGGCGGCCAGGACGCTAGCTGCAGAAGACGGGGCCGCGCGCTTCTTCCCATCCTACTGCTGAGTCTCCCCCAGGTGGTTTCGCTAGAGCAGGATGCACTCCTAAGACCGCACGTAGAAGGTCTGTTCTCCAAAGCACAGTGGGTATCCTGGGGAGAGCAGCCTGGGAGCCCCGCACGCCGGCGGGCGTCCAGACAGCCTGTGGAAGGGACCTCCCCTCCCCTCCTCCTACTCTCGCCTCTCACGATTCCCTCCCTTCACAAACACCATGTGAAAACAAAGACCAAGAGGACCCCAAACTGGGCGTGCAGAGGAATTCAGGATGGCAGAGTGGTGAGGGCAGAAGGGGGTCCCCTGCTCATCCCCATAAGATGGGACACAGAGGATGGGGTTTAGGGACAGCAGCTGGCAGTTAAGAACTTGGGCTCTGGAGAAACATGGCCAGGGTGACACTGCGGAAATCATTAAACGCCTCTGTGACTCGGTTTCCCCACATGTAAAATGGGCATGGTAATACTTAGAGGTCTGTTGTGAGGACAAAATGAGTGAATAAAGGTCAGGTGTCTAGACCAAGACCTGGAAAAACAGTAAGTATTATGCAATTGCTATCTACTATTATTAAATATCCCTGAACCCACAGATCTGGTCTTAAATATTCTCTCTACCCGCGAGGCCACACACCCCCTTGCTGGTTGAGAAAATACAGTAAGCACAGGCACAGGGTACTGAAGACCTAACCTGGGAGCACTAAGAGGGCTTCCATGCTCCCCATCCACCTTTCCCGTGGGCTTCCCTGGGTGCCATCAGCACCCCAGCAAAGAATGTGGCCCCCTGCACCCTACAGCCATCTCAGAAACCAAAAGTTCCCAAAGCATGTTTCCCTACCTGCAAGCAGGGTGGGACCATCACATCGCTCTCCCAGAGCCACCCCAAGTCTCACTCAGAAACTCCTTAAGCCTCAAAATCGGGCAGTCGCCATTTTCCTCCATCCTTCCCTCCCACTGAAGACCTGCAAACAGTGCTTTGTCCTGAGCCAGTGCCCAAGCCAGCACCTTCTAGAAACCCTGACCCTCGTCTTCCTCCCTCCCTCCTAGCTAGGCCCATGCATATGGAGATAGGGACCCAGATATCCTCCACCTAAGGCACCTTCCCGAACCCTTAGGTGTATGTGTGTGGCCCTACTCAAATTCTCCAAACACACCTGCTTTCTCAGGCCAGGTGAGAAAGACCACCTAGGACCTGACTCACCAAGAACTCCCCACCACAAGGGGCAGCCTCACCCCCAGCCTTGGGGGCAATGGAACCTTAGTTTTTTACCTATAAACTTGAAACACTACCTCGGCTGTAGAATTTACTGAAATATGTAGAAAAGTACAGGCTGAAGATTTTTTTTTTAAGCCGCTGGGAAATCCCATGTTCAAACAAAATTTTTATATCTGTGGATGCCTTGAAGTAGGGTGCATGCCCTCTAGATTGCTGCCGCCCTCAACACTCACTGGATTGGAGTCAGGCAAGCACTGAAGGCTGTTTTCCAACATGCTACTTAGAGAAGAGGTCCCAGAACTTCCTCCCCGGGGAGCAGGTGAAACACAAACTGCTGGGCCCCACTCCTGGGCTCTGAGTCAGTAGGTCTGGGCTGGGACCTGAGAATGTGCTGCCCCACCCAGCGAGTCCCCAGTGGCACTGGTGACAATCGGGCTGGTCCAGGGACCACACTCTGAAACGCCCTGCCTTTGAATCAAAAGCTAGAACATGCATATTAGAGATCACCCAAAATCATCGGAAGAAGAGCCAGCGAACACCCCTCGCCTGGTCAGCGGTGCCCGGTCAAGTCCTGCTGTGGGACAGAACCTCCACTGTCCCTCTCGCACCTCGGACACAGGTGGAGCTGAGGGCGGGAGCCCAGAACCTGTTCATCGCTCACACGGTCTGTGGCCCCCGCTGGGTCCCGTTTATTATCGCTTAGGGTTGCAGGGCAAGTCCCAGAGGTCCCAGGCTCTGCCTCCAACACCCAGCCGCCAGCCCTCTCCTGGAGCTTGGTTCCCCCTCCCAGAGTGGGCTCCATCCCGCTGTGCAGGAATAGACGGCAGTGGCCGATCCTTAGGGTGGGAAGGCTGGGAGGCTGGGAGGCTGGAGGCCAGCGGCAGGTAAGGGGAGGGGCCCGGCAGAGCCCTGGCACAGCCAATTTGAGGACAAGCCCCTCCATCCTGAGCAGAGCCTGGAGACGGTGGGTTTCCCGAGGGCCGGGCAGGACATACACTGTGCCCAGTGTCCCGCCACACAATGCACAAGAGGCCGGCGGGGCAGGCAGCCAGGGCCCACTCATGCCAGTGCCATCTGGGAGCCCTTGCCAGGCTGCACAGGGCCGGCTGAAGAAGCTGGACTCTGTCCTGGGACACAGTCGGGCTCTATTCTTATCTCAAGGGGGAATGCGTGACTCTCCTTCCCGTGAATGGGGGCCCCTGGCGAGGCGGAGGGGAACAGAGCCGTCACTGTGCCCGAGATGGCTCCCCACGCGGCTCCCGGCTCCAACCAGCCCCTCGTGGCGGGGCCTTGCACAAGCCTCCGACAAGGAGAGGCCAAGCTGAAGGCGATCTCGGAAATAAACGGTCCTCCGGAGCTCAGAGTAGACTGCCCCTCCCTCGCTCTGCAAGACCCCAGGCGGGGGAGGCCTGGCAGGAACTTGCACACTCACTCCCGGTGGGATCCAATGGGACAGGCCTCTAAAGGGAAACACAGCCCCCACGACACCATCTGAATCCCAAAGGAAGGAGCCCAGGTAGCCTACGCATCCGAGTGCAAATGAGTCTCTGCCGGCAGGCGCGGGCCTCTCACCCGCCTGGCTCCTGCACACACCTCCTGCACACACCGTTTGCAGGCGGCTACAGACCTCATTCAGGGCTCTCGTTAGGCCCGCAAATCCCAGTCTCGGCCAGCAAATGGGGCACCAGACTTTCTCAAGGACTGTGTGCAGGTACCACCTCGCTAAAGAGCGATGTCACAGCATCAGTCAAAATGTGTGCCACGCAAATGCCACTCAAATATGCCAACTCTCCTGTCCTGGAAAGTAATCTCCATGCAGAAAGATATCATCACACGGAATGTTACCTCCATGATTTTAATAATAGCAAATATATATATATATATATATAAAATATGTGTGTGTGTTAGTGGGGGAGCAACCTCAGTGTCCATCCCTAGGGGATTACAAATTATTAGTTCATCCAAACTGTGAACAGCAAACACCAAAAATAATGCTGTAGGTGGGTGGTGGGGCGGTGGGGAGCGGGAGGTCGGGGTGCTGTTGGGAATGAGGCCGGGCGCGGGGTCAGCTGTGGGTGGGAGCCACTGGAGGAATTAGACTAAGTCTTGTTTAGCCTTCCTCTGGATCAGCCTTAAAGGACTATGAAAACATCCGGAAAATATTTAGCTAGTAAATCTTTTAGAAGCCCCCCCACCCTGCTTTATTTATTAATACTTCCCTTCCACTCCCCTCCAGCCTCACATGCCCCGCCCCTCCCCGTCCCACCGCAGACTCTGAGACTCTGCAGAGCCAGAGAGAGCCGGCCGCGGCCGCCCGCGAGCGCTGTGTGTTCTGACTGCGGTGGGTACTGCCCTACCTGTCAGTGGCCCGTACTCGTATGTGCCCAGGCCACCACCACACAGCGGCCCCCTGACCTGCAGGGGACCCACAGCAGTCGCTGGTGGTGACAGCCACACTACTCAGGTTCCCTGGCCACAAAATGACTAGCAGTGACTGAGTCCCTGGGTCACCAGTGACTCAAGGAAGGGCAAGGGTTAAATGGGCCTTTCTTGCAAAGGGGGTGTTGCTCCTCAGACAGGGAACAGTATTTGTTCCAACTCTACCTTCTCCTGGAACTCCTTGGAGTTCTCAGGGAGGAAACCCTTAAATAATGAAAGGGTGTGAGGGAGAATAAGAGGGGGAGAGAACTCACATGCATGTGCATGTGTGCGCACACACACATGCACATGCACACACGCATACCCTCAAGGTCCTCCTCCTGCTCCTGAGAAGCCCCCAGAATTCAGAGAAGCCTCTCACCCATTCAGCAGCAGGCCTCTTTCGAGGGTTAGGAGCTGCGGCCGGCATGGGGCACTGGAAAGAGCACATGCTCCAGAACCACGAAGACTCTGATTCTAGTCTCAACCAGAACGGAGCAGGCCAAGTGACCAGTTCTGGGTTCAAACCCCGGCTCTGCCACTTAGGCTGTGTGACCTTCCTTAACCTCTTTCAGTCTCTGTTTCCTCGCCTAGTGAGTCCTGGGAAGGTTGAAGGGAGACAACACCAGAGACTGGGAGTCCGGAAAGCTGGGTGTGCGCGTGCTGGCTTCTTACTGGGTTTGCAATCTCGAGCAAGGGCCTGGTGACCAGTGCCTAGGACTCAATTTCCTGTGCATTGGGAGGGCTGCACCCCGAAGGCTGGGTCCAGCCCACTGGCAGGTTCTGGCCAGCACACTGCTTTATTGGCTGTTGCTTTTTATTTAAATCAACTGGCAATATTACAAGATTGGGAGATGACAAATTTCCAGCTAGGCATGTGTTCCCAGTGATTGGCCGATGCTGCCTGTTTCCAGGGCCATATACAATTCCTCAGATCTCAGTGAAATGCTTGTCCCCTGTGACATCTGCATCTGTGAGCCCCAGCTCGAGATGGTTCGAGCTTCCATGCTTGTGGACACCAGCTTTGCTCTGAGCAGCGGGGTTGACTGAGCAGTGACTCAGGGAGCTCTGGGAAGAAGACGACAGTGTCTCTGTAACCCCCTCCTCGGACCCGGCCCTGGCTTGCATCACGGGGACCCCTGGCTTCCAGGCGGCACCACATGGCCCTTTCACTTTTGCACAGCCTACAGTGTGAAGTTGGGCCACACAGTACCAAGGAGGTCAGTCCCCAAGCTGGGGGCGGGCAGGGCAGGGGGTGGGGGCTTTTGCACACTGGCTCCATGGCCTGGAGCAGACATGGGCTTGAGTCACTGCGGGGAATCCTTCATTATTCTCTGTCCCAGAACCCTGTCAACAGTCCCATCCAGCAGCCCTGCAAGTTTTTCAGCTGTGCACTTACAGAGGGACAGACCCGAGCAGAACCGGGGCTGGGAGGACACAGTTCCTACTCAAGAGCTTTGGTTTTAAAGACGCTAACCTGGACTGGGGGAATGCTGGAGTTGCAGAGAATCCCCCAAATGCCAGGGCTCTGCTTGGGAAGCAGGGGCAGAGGGCCCTCTCCAACCCCAACTGGGCAAGCTCCAGCCGGGCCAAGCGGACCAGGGGCGAAGGCTCTGAGTAAATCCTGGAACTCTAAGCGTCTCCCTGGAAATGCTCATTAAATACCAGATCCCGCGCAAAGATCTGAGCAAATCCCAGGACCACCTCTCAGACCACATAAGCTCTCGGCAGAGCACACGCAAACACTGAGTCAGACTCCTAAACATCTGGGGCTTAGCTAATCCCCGCTCCCAGGCCTTCAGCTTGGGTGGACCTGGAGAGGAGTCAGTGCCGGCGAGGGATTCGGGTCCGGTTTCCAGGGAGCCCGGCCAGGCCTGGGAGGCAAGCGCCAGGCCCTGCCCATCTGGGGCCGAGTCCCACACACGGGGCCCTGCGCGCCCTGCGCAGCCCACACCAGCGGTTCCGGGGCGGCGCCCCCGCCCGGCCCACACGTGGGAGGCGGAGGCCACAGTGCCCCGGGCGGCTTGGAGAGGAAACAATTCCCTAATCCCCTTCCGAAATCAGGGCCAAGAAACAATGTGTGGAGCATCCACAGACGGCGGCTCCCTCTGCCTGGCTGTCCCCGCCCTGACCTCCTGCTGCCGAGAGGCTCTCGGGAGCCGTGGGAGGGAGTGGACCGAGTGCACAGGAGGGAAGACACGGTCCCCCGTGTTCACAGACCCGAAGCCCGGGCTCCCACGCGTGATGCAATCAGCTCTGATTTTCAGTCCACAGGTCACAGAACTCCAGACGGAGAGGAGGCAAGGGCCACCCCCTCTCACCCTTAACTGGGCCAGAATATAAAACTCAATGTTTTATTACTTATATTTATACAACATTGTTCATTGCCCGCTTTCATTTTCAGTAAAGAATTTAAACGATCATTTTGCTTGGAATTCTTTTTCAAAAAATATTTTTTTTAAGAGATGGGGTCCCACCCTGCTGTCCAGGCTGGAGTGCAGTGGTGCAGTCACAGCTCACTGCAGCCTCAAACTCCTGGGCTCAAGCCATTCTCCTGTCTCAGTCTCCTGAATAGCTGGGACTACAGGCACACGCCACCACGCCGGGCTAATTTTTCTATTTTTTGTAGAGAAGGAGGTCTCACTATATTGCTCAGGCTGGTCTTGAACTCTTGGCCTCAAGAGATCTTCCAGCCTTGACCTCCCAAATTGCTGTGATTACAGGTATGAGCCACCACACCCAGCCTTTTTTCAAATTCTGAACAAAATGATCTTTTAACCCAAATGATCCTTGATTGATTTGACTTCTCCCTGTGGATCTGTAGACAGATTTGAGAAGAAGTTTCCTCACCCTGTGACTTAAATAAATAACACAGATAAAAGGAGTCTTGACGGCAAGAGTGCCAAGACCCTTCAAAGGGGGAAAGAATAGGGTTTTCAACAAGTGGTGCTGGCACAAGAGGTATCCACAGGCAAAAGAATGAAGCTGGCGCCCTTGCTTACACAGTGGACAATAATTAATTCAAAATGGACCAAACACCTAAACAGAAGAGCTACAACTATAAAATTGAAGAAGTATAGGTATAGATCTTCATGACCTTGGATTAGGCAGTGGCTTCATAAACATGACAGCAAAAGCACAAGCAGTAAAGGAAAAAAACTGATAAATTGGCCTTCATCAAAATTAGTAACTCTTCTGCTCCAAAGGACACCATCAAGAAAGTGAAAAAACAAGCCACAGAATGGGAGAAAATTGTTGCAAATCACACATCTGATAAGGGACTTCTATCTAGAATACATAAAGAACACTTACAACTCAATAATTAAAAGCACTTGTGGGGGGAGGGGGGAATGGGCATTTATTGAAACCTTAAAATCTGTACCCCCATAATATGCCGAAATAAAAAAAATAATAATTTAAAGACATCTGTAATTTAACTCCATTACAAAAGGGGCAAAAGCTCTCCAAAGAAGATACAAGGACGGTGAATAAGCACACGAAAAGACGGCCAACACAATTAGTCTTCGGGGAAATGTAAATCAAAACCACAATAAGATATTGCTTCACACCCACTAAAATAGCTATGGTAAAAAAACACAGATATTAACAAATGCTGGCAAGGATATGGAGGAATTGGAACGCTCCTACAATCCTGGCAGAGATATAAATGGTGCAGCGGCCTTGGAGAATGGTCTGGCAGTTCCTCCAAAGGTTAAACATAGTTACCATATGACCCAGCAATTCCATTCTTAGGTGTATAGCCACTGAGAATTAAAAACATATGTCCACACAAAAATAGGTACACAAATGTTCACAGCTGTATTATTCCTAAAGAAAAGTAGAAACAACCCCAACGCCCACCAAATGATGACGGGATAAACAAGATATGACTTATCCACAGCAATGGAATATTATTCAGAAGGAAAAAGAAATGAAGTCCTGGTACACACTACAACATGGGAGAACCTCAAAAACATTCTGCTAAGTGGAAGAAGCCAGACACAAAAGGCCACATATTGTATCGTTCTATTTATACACAATCCCCAGAATAGGCAAGTCCACAGAGACAGAGATAGAGATAAGTGTTGCCTAAGGAAGGGTGGGCGGGGGGAACAGGGGGTGACTGCTAATGAGGACGCAGTTTCTCTTTGAGGTGACGAAAATATTCTAAAATCGATCATGGTAATGATTGCACGGCCCCATAAACATACTAAACACCACTGAATTGTACACTTTAAATGGGTGAATTGTATGACATGTGGGTTGTATCTCAATAAACTGTGATCAAAAAATCAAAGGTATCTTTCTGGGTGTGATGACTCATGCCTGTAGTCCCAGCTACTCAGGGGGCTGAGGCAGGAAGATTGCTTGAGCCCAAGAGTTCGAGACCAGCAACATAGTGAGACCTCATTCAAAAATAATTTTAAAAAAATAAATAAGTAAGTAAAAGGTGTCTTGCTGAGTTTGCTATTACTTCTCTACCCAAGCCAGTAGAGAAGTAACAGATTCTGAATCTCTCCTTTCCTGGGTCTTCCAGGTTACTCAGAACTTTCCTTCCTCCCCACAATGAATGCCTCTTGCCCCAGCTGCAGCCAGGCCTACACCAGCAGTTCTTGACTGTTCTCTAGTCACCCGTGACAGCTGAGTTTTGCTTTCCACCTCAACTTGAAGTTTCTGAACCCTAGGTACCTAACAATTGCAGTAATGAGAACACTGAAGCCATGTATTCCTGTGTTCCCTCATGTATGAATACATGCACTCATGAATGTATGAAAACATGCACTCGTGAATGTATGAAAACATGCACTCACGAATGTACGAACACATGCTCACATACTCACAATTCCTTCTTTCTTGTCCCTTTCATTTCAGAAACATCTGGTGCCCACAACTAAATACTTCTCATTCGGATTTACCCCGGGTCTTTGCTCAGGGGCTGACGCTGGTGCCCTCTCCTTCTGAAGAATGTCTCTTCCTTTTAACCCTGGTCCCCAGCCCCACCCCACCCCCAACATGCACCCATCACCTCAGTGTTTGTCTACACGACTGTGGCTCAGTCTCCACACGGTATCGCATTCAAAGAAACATCACTCAGGCACCCATAAATTATTTTAAAAGCAGTGTAATGTTTAAGTCTCTTTTAAAAGGGGGGCTTCATTCGTAACATGTAGCAAAACTTAAAACCTTACCCCCCCTCTTTCAGTCCAACCCACAGGCTCAGCAGGTGCCCCCATACCTTTCCTCCCTTTTCCCAAGGGACTTTCATTTCCTCCCAAGCCCCTATGACTTGGGTCTTTCTCCCCTGCAGGCATCTCTCTCCAAAACAGACAGTCTCACACAGACAAACCTCCCTTCAAAAATCAGTCCCTTTTAAAAAAAAATATGATTGCATTTTTTAATTGAAAAATAAAAATTGTATATATTTATTGTATACAACATGATGTTTTGAAATATGCGTACATTGTGGAACGGCTCAATCCAGTTAATTAACATATGCATTACTTCACATACTTATTTGTAGTGAGAACACTGAAAATCTACTGTTAGCAATTTTCAGAATACACTGTTACTAACTCAAATCACCACGTTGTACCATAGATTTATTGAACTTCTTCTTCCTGTCTAACTGAAATTTTGTGTCTTTGACCAATATCTCCCCACCCCCTCAACCTGGTAACCTCCACTCTACTCTCTGTTTCCATGAGTTCAACGTTTTTAGATTCCACATGTGAGAACATGTGGTATTTGTCTTTCTGTGTCTGGCTCATTTCACTTAGCATAATGTCCTTGAGGTTCATCCATGTTGTCACAAATGACAAGATTTCCATCTTTTTTAAGCTGACTAGCATGCCATTATGTATATAGACAGGTTGAACAACCCAAATCCCAAATCCAAAATGCTCCAATGAGCATTTCCTTGGAGTGTCACGTCAGCACTCAAAAAGTTTCAGATTTTGGATTTCAGATGTTCAGATCCAAGATGCTCAACCTGAATCCCATTTTCTTTATCCGTCCATCCGTTGGTGGACGCTGACGTTGATTCCGTATCTTAGCTACCCAGAACAGTGCTGCAATGAACACGAGCGTGCAGAGATCGCTTCAACATACTGATCTCATTTCCTTTGGATAAATACCCAGTAGCGGGGTTGCTGGATCAAACGGTAGTTCTATTTTTAAATTTTCGAGGAACCTCCATACTGTTTTCCACGGCGGCTGTCCTGTTCCACATTCCCACCAACAGTGTTCAAGGGCTCTCTCTTCTCCTCAGCCATCGGCCCTTTCTCTCCTCTTCTGGAACCCACCTTCCACACCTCTTTGCCCACTGATCAGACTGGCTCCCTACCACAGGGGCCAGGGACGGAACCAGCCTGAGAGATTTCTCTGTCATTAAGGGGCGGACAGCTATAAATGCCCCGCCATGCTCGGCTGGCTTACGTTTGTTTGAGTTTCCGATCTCCCCGTTCAAAACTGTTTTAATGTGTGCTGGCCCACCCCCGTGGCAGGGCAGGCACAATGCCTTCTTTCTCGTCCCTACCCACCATGGCCTCGGTACCACCCGAGGCCCGCGGCCCGGAGCTCGCCAGACCCAGCACAGACCCCACGGGGTGTTTCCAGCGCTGGGAAGGAATAAACTGCCTAAACTGCCGGCAGAAGATCAAAGCGGAGAACTCAAGTGAGCAGGAGTCAGGAGGGGAAGACACGAGGCTGTTACATCAGGGAGAGACGAGCCTTTCCTGAGCTCAGCGCTGGGGGAGAGCAGAAAAGCAGGGGCATGCATGAGAGAGCCGGCTCTGCAGGGCGGGGCGGGGCGGAGCAGTTTGTCCCTAGCAGCACAAAGCCTCTGAAGGGGACCAGACACCCTCCCCAAACTCGGTGCCTCCCTCCCCAGTGCTGCGTCTGCCTGTTCTTAATTAGTCGCCGTGTCCGTGGCGAAGTGTCCTCTGACTAATGCAAACTGTAACTGCGTGGCGCGGGGCCAGCTCGCTCCCCTTCCTTTCAGGACGAACCTCCCATGACCCGCGGGGAGCCGGCCCTCGGGGAGCCACCTCCTCTGTGTGGCATTTCTGGGCTTGGCCTCGGAACAGGATTTCTCCTGGGGACATCTGGACCCTTTCGTTATTTTCATCCCTCGGTCCAGCCAGAAATTTGGAGAGTCACTGGGGGTCCTCGGGGTTCCTCCTGACTCAGCATGGCGGCACCGTGGAAAACGCAGGCCGGATTCCCCAGCCTGGAGACAGCAGAGCGGCTGGCACGGCGTCTTCTCGCGCGGACAGCTGTCTCCAAGAGGAGGCCTTCCACTCAAGGCAAATTCAGTCAGCACCTCCCGCCAAAGGGACCCAAATCCTGTACCCCACGCCACCTCCACTGCCGTCGACCATCCCAGACTGAGCTGTCGCTCAGCTCTGTCGGTCCCAAAGACTCATAACCAGCTTCAGTCTACTCTCCACAGGGCAGTCAATGTGATCCTTTACGACTGCGGTCCCAGTCCCTGAGCCGTGGGCCAGCACCAGTCCGTGTCCTGTTAGGAACCGGGCCCCACGGCAGGGGCTGAGTGAAGCTTCATCTCTATTTACAGCTGCTGGCCATCCCTCAGGTCACTGCCTGAGCTCCACCTCCCGTCAGATCATTAGATTCTCACAGGAGCACGAACCCTACTACAAACTGCGCGTGCGAGGGGTCTAGGCCGCGCTCCTTATGAGAATCTAACGCCTGATGACCTGAGGCAGAGCTGAGGTGGTGATGCCAGCGCTGGGGAGCGGCTGCAAATACAGATGATCATCGGCAGAGAGGTCTGACTGCACAATAAACACAATGAGCTTGAATCATCCTGAAACCACCCCTCCACTGGTCCGTGGAAAAATTGTCTTCCATGAAACCAGTCCCTGGTGCCAAAAAGGTTGGGGACCGCTGCTTTAAGACAGGAAGCCTAAACGCATCACCCGTGGCTCACAGCCCTCCGTCAGCTTCCCTTCACAATTAAAAAAAGCAGAATCGCTGGGGGGCCCACCAGGTCCTGCATAATCTGACCCTCCTTGACCTCTCAGACTTCAAATCCCCTCTGTCTTCCTCCTGCTCACCCAACTCAAGCCACATGGGCATCACTGCCCTTGCTCAGGGCCTTTGCGCTTGCTGTCCTCTCTGCCTGGGACGTTCTTCCCCCAGATCTGTATACGGATCATTCCTTCTCTTAATTAGGTTCTCTGCTCACATGCCATCCCAGAGAGGGCTTTTCTAACCACCCCATTTAAAGTAAACCTCCCCACAGCCTGCCTCACTCTCCATGCCCACCATGTTTTATTTATCTTCATAGTATTTGTCACTTGGCTGACATACATATGAAAGCGTTTATTGGAATGTAAGTGCCACTGTGCAGGGAATTTGTCTACTTTGCAACTGCTGGATTCCCTGCATCTACAACAGTTCCTTGCACTCAAAGCTGCTCAGTAAAGATTGACTAGATGAATGAATGAATGAACAAAAGAGTTCTCGACTGACTAAGATATAATAAATAAGATCATGCCCCTTCACTTTACTCTTTTTTTATGGTTCTTTTATAGATGTGAAAGCACTTAAATAAATATAAAGGAACTACTGATCCATCTTTATCCTTCTAACTCACTAGTAAGAAAGGGAAGGCATGCGTAACTATCCCCATCTCAAAAATAAGGAAATATGAATGGGGGACACTTTGTTAAAAGGGATAATGAAACATACTGGCTTGTCCAAGGTCAAATTTACGATTGAGAACCACACTTAGAACTAGAATTCAGGTTGACAGACACTCTGTCCTATGCTATTTCCACTGAGTTGCCTCTGATTTCAATATTCTGACCTGCTAGGAAGTCTATTATTAATAAAATTAATTATATTAATATTCCAGAAATGGAAAAATATATGATCTGGAGATATGCCAACAAGGTATCATTTGATAAAATTCCACATCTATTTGTGGCTTTAAAAATACCTCTTCTTGGTAATAGGGCCAGCCTAATCTTATATTTTCCATGAAGACACAGAAAAATAGACATAAAAAGGATATTAAAATGCTAAATAGAAGTTACAAATGCTATCTAAAACCGACAGCCAGTACCAGAGCTGTAAGGAAATGTCAGAGGAATTCCCATTAAAAAGAGGAACATGACTATTTATTAGCATCCTTCTGGAACCATATATCATCAATAACCAATTTTAAAACATAACTAAATTTCACTCACGATAACAAGAGGAAATATCATCATCCTAGGAATAAACTTAACGTAAGGCATGCACAAGCCCTACGTGAAGAAACCATTTCTCCAGGGGACAGAGTCAAACTTAATTATGCGGAGATATTACGTTCCTATTAGTATCACGAACTACGAGAGGTCTGAGATTTCTTACCCCAGGTCCAGAAGCAAGGCAAGACACTTGGTATTCTTAATTCCATTTAATCCTGCTGATTAATAACTCTCTGCAAAGAGGGTATTTGTATTATTATTCCCCTCTAATGGAAGAGGCACAGATCACAAAATTTCCCTAAAGCCACACAGCAAGGAAGTCAGGACTGAAATTTAGATCATTCAGACTCCTAAGCTGTCTTTTCACCAGTTCACCCAATCTACCGGAGGCGTGACAGCTTTCTGATGTGTCAACGTGGCTAGGCCGAACTTCGGTTCCCAGAAGTCCTTTTCTTGCACTTTCTGGTCGGGAGAGACCAAAGGAAGATTCTTGGGAGATCTGGTGGGTGGAAGGGAAACGGTGGCGATTGGGCAGTCACGCACATTGCTGCTCATCTGCTGGCTGGCCTCCTTTCTGGGAAGCAGCACTGGGCCTGGAACGGCTCCACCCTCCCGGACCCCAGCTTCTGTAGGACAGCCATACCATCAAGGTCAACGGCAATTTTAGTCCATTCTTAAGGAGTTCCAGCTCATACCCACAGGTTCTAGCCTGCTCAGGATCCTCCCTTCCTGACTCTGCCTGCCCTGTGAGCTTCAGTGTACAGCACCGCGTGTGGTGATGACAGCTGAGACAGGCCCCCAGTGGTTAAGACCAATTCCCTATAAAGACTCTCTTTAAAAATGTATATATTCATATGTGTGTACATGTGTTTATGTCTGTGTTTGTGTGTGTATATGTGTATGTCTATATGTCTGTATGTCTATGTCTACATGCATGTCTATGTGTACATGTATGTCTGTAAGTCTATGTCTATGTATGTGTCTAGTGTCTCTGTGTACGTCTATGTCTACGTGTGTGTCTGCATACATGTGTATGTCTACATCTGTGTCTATATATGTTGCTCCTACTCATTCTGCCTCTCTGGGTAAGCCCTGACTAATGAAGTGCTAGAGTGCTCCTCACCATGAGTCCCCAGAGGACAGGTGGTTGTGGAGTGGGAGTGTCCCTAGAAAACTGGAGATGGAATGTTGAAGGCTGTGGTGGTGGAAAGCAGGACAGACCCAGTCTGCCATTCTGCTTCTATGCTACCGGGTCAAAATAAACAGAATTACCGAGTCCCTTCTGTGTGCACAGCGCTGCATGCACACGTGCCGAAGATGAAGGACCCCACACGGGTCACCACCCGTTGTACCTCGATGGCTCCGCCAAGCAGGGCTGCAGAGAGGGTTAAACTTTTAAATATTAAAAAACTCAAGTATAACAAATGGTAGTTAATTTTGTGAAAATGAACACTCTTTTTTTGTTTTTTGAGACAGAGTCTCACTCTGTTGCCCAGGCTAGAGTGAGTGCCGTGGCGTCAGCCTAGCTCACAGCAACCTCAAACTCCTGGGCTCAGGCGATCCTCCTGCCTCAGCCTCCCGAGTAGCTGGGACTACAGGCAAGCACCACCATGCCCGGCTAATTTTTTCTATATATTTTTAGTTGGCCCATTAATTTCTTTCTAT
>VSMD01090271.1:0-11783 GCA_008750895.1 Mirza zaza | reverse complement strand
AATAGTGTTCACTGTACCTACAGTTAGGGCTATAAGTGTGCCCATCATCCGAATAGTGTTCACTGTACCTACAGTTAGGGCTATAAGTGTGCCCATCATCCGAATAGTGTTCACTGTACCTACAGTTAGGGCTATAAGTGTGCCCATCATCCAAATAGTGTTCACTGTACCTACAGTTAGGGCTATAAGTGTGCCCATCATCCGAATAGTGTTCACTGTACCTACTAAGTAGGTTTGCACCCATCACCTCCTCCTCTGTCCCCCATGTTTGATTTCCACTGAGTATTACTACCCACTGTGCATATAGGTGGTTATCAGTTAATTCCAATTTAATGGTGAGTACATGTGGTTTTTGTTTTTCTATAGATACTTCACTTAAGATAATGGTCTCCAGTTCCATTTAAATTGTTTCAAAAGGCATTAATTCACCCCTTTTATGGCTGAGTAGTATTCCATGGTATACTACACCACATTTTGTTAATCCACTCATGAATTCCTACTCACCAATCAATTCTCCCTTATGAGAAACTAGACCAAGACAGGTCCATCCTGGTACCAAGTGACACTCAAAATCTAAACACAGGATAAGTGATCAGTGATGCTTTCAGAGAAAGATCTTGATTAAAAAAGGAAAATGTGAAAGTTCTAAAATTCAAAATGGAATAACTTCTGTCAAATACTGGCACAATGGAACCAGGAAAAACCACTATGCTAGTCCATTTTGTGTGGATATGAAGGAAATACTTGAGCCTGAGTACTTTATAAAGAAAAGAGATTTATTTGGCTCACAGTCCTACAGACTGTACAAGCATGGCATCAGTATCTGCTTCTGGTGGGGGCTTCAGGGAGCTTTCAATCCAGGTGGGAGGTGAAGGGGAAGCAGCTGTGTCACATGGCAAGAGAGAGAAGAAGAGAGAGAGGAGGTGGTGTCTCTTTTAAACAACCAGCTCTCCTCTGAACTAATAAAGCAAGAACTCACTCATTGTCATTATCAAGCGGAGGGCAAAAAGCCATTCATCAGGGATCTGCACCCATGATTCAAATACCTCCCAACAGGCCCCACCTCCAATACTAGGAATTGAATTTCAACACCAGATTTAGAAGAACCAAACATCCAGACCATATCATCTATAAAGGAAGGGCTCTCACACCAATTTTCCTGATAAAAAGAATTATCACGAGACATTTTTTTCAAACTGAAGTTAACTACACACAGGGACAGCGACAGCTGGCTGCTTATATAAGAGCACTTGTGTAACACAGTCTCAAAAGATCAATCCAACTAAAACAGCATGTCATGGCTTGAGGATTACAAATTTTACCTAAATCTGACACTCACCAATCAGAGCTGGCCAGCTCCCAAAAGACACCACCAGAATAAACTTTCTTTAAAAACAATTTGCATAACCTCCACCTTCCTCAACAAAACCCTAACCTTTCCTTTGTTCTCCAGACATACTGGAGGCCATTTTTATATACGTCCCAGATTGCAATCCTGCTTCTTGTATATTATTCCTAAATAAAACATTTTTACCTAGAGATTTTTTCTATTTTTTTACATTGACGAGAGTTAACAATACTGTCTAGGCTATTGCAATATATTCTTTTTTAATGTATCTTTACTATATTTTGTATTTCCTTGATGAGCATTAAAACAATATATGAGTTTAAAAGAGTTTGTAAATAGGTAACTAGATACATTTTTATAATCTTTGTTATATGTTTCTATTAAGAACACAAGCATTTAGGGGGAAATATGTTGGATTTTTGAGGTAAGAATTTTTTCTTTTTGTACTATTTCTTAAAAATAGAGTTCTTAGTAAGTGGAGGCAGCTCCTGAATTCAAACAAACTATTCTGTATGTTAGAAAGTAGGAAATCATATTAGATTGCATGATGGGGGAATCCTTCCCAAAAAAGTAAAATTTAGCATGAAATTGGAATGATGAGAAAGAGACCAAAAGAGAAAAAAACAAGGCCGAAGGTACTGAGGTAGAGAAGAATCTCTTATCATCAGGAATCTCAAAGGAAGCTGATATATATGGAGGAGAAAGTAGAAGAACATGAGATTAGAAAATTATCAGAACCTTAGGGGCCATTTCATAGAATACAGATTTTAATATACTTAAAATAGAAAGTTATTAAAGTAGTTTGCTCACAAATAATATTCTCTGAAATGATTTGTCATGTGTCTTACTGCCCATCTCTCTCCTCTTTGTCCTTTGTGCATGCCCTCCCCCTTTAAAAATAGTTCCCAAATCCTGATTTGGATAAACAGTCACAGATGTATCTATACAGTTTGTGTGTATCCTAGTGGTATCCTCAAATTTTAGCTAAATAAACTTCCATGGATTGAGATCTTTGTCTCAGCAACTTATCATGGGGTTGTCAACCAATATTTTAAATTAAGTAGTACAACCATGCAAAGATTTGAAGGAAATCAATATATTTTACTTTAAAATGTATTGCTTGGACATATTTTGATTTGGCTGCTCGGAGGTAGCAAGCAGAAGTAATCCCGGAAAGTTCTGCTTTGTGAGGAAATGTGGATCTGTAGAAAATCTGCGTTGATAAAGCCAGGTTTTCTCCGAGGCTTTCACTTGTCCTGATCTAGGGAAGATTGACAGAGAGTGTGATACTTTAAAGATATAAAAGTATCACTTACCATCTATTCTCGGAGGGCTGCTACCTGTGGGATTTCATTTACATAATAAGACCACCTGTGCTAGTCAGGCCTCCTCTTCTAACCCCCCCATGACCAGCTTTGCCACAAAACAACCTCCTTTCTTTCAAAATGGTATGTAAGTTTCTGCTCCTACTCTGTGATTCTTCCCTGTGTATACTTTAGTAAATTTGTATGTCTTTTCACAAGTTAATCTTCCTTTTGTGAAGTGATTTTTCAGTGAACCTTCACAGGGTGAAAGAGAAGATTTCCCTTGGCTCTAAAAACATCACAAAAAAGAAAACTACAGCTCAAGATCTCCTAGGATTATAGACACAAAAGTCTTCAAATGTCATGTTAGAAAACAGAATCCAGGAACATACATAAAAGACTAGACATCATAAATAAGTAAAATTTATCCCAATAATGCACAGTTGTTTAACATCTGAAAAATTAATATAATATACATCATTAGAATAAAGTATAAAAACTACATAATCATTTTAATAAATCCATAAAAAATCATTTAATGAAATCTTATACCCTTCGTCATAAAAATATTCACTAAACCATAAATACAGGAGAACTTCCTCAAACTGACAAATAACATTCATGAAACACCCCACAGCTAACATCATACTTAATGGCAAAAGACTAAATCCACTGCCTTCATTTTTATTCAACATAATATTGGAGGTTCTAGAAAAGACAAAAAAAGCAAGAATATGAAACTAGTAAAATAAAAGGAATTGAAGGAAGAAGTTAAATGATCTCTATTGGCATATGACATGATCTTATAAGAGAAAATCTTTAGGAATCCATTAGAAAAATCTTAGTCCAATAAACAAGGAAAACAAATTCTTAGGATACAAAATCAATGAAAATAATCAAAACTGCAATGAAAATTCAAAATAAAATTCAGACTAAAATATCATACTTAAAATAGCATCAAAATGAATACAATTCTTAGGATTAAATTTAACCAAAAAAGTATACAACTTACACCATGAAATCCACAAAACACCATGGAAAGAAATGAAAGAATACCTAAATAAATGAAAAGACGTTCATGGATTGAAACACTCATGTTCATGGATTGAAACACTTAATATTGTTATAACGGCCATAATATATTCCCCAAATTGACATACAGAGTGAATTCAATTCTAATCAAAATCCCAGCTAGCTTCTTTGCATAAATTGACAAGATGATCCTAAAATTTGTATAGATATTTAAAGGACATGAAAATAGCCAAAATAAGTAAGGTGTGGTGTTGCATACCTGTAGTTCCAGCTACTCAAAAACCTGAGTCAGGAAGATCACTTAACCCTGGGAGTTCAAGTATAGCTTGAGCAATATACCAAAATAAATAGATAAAACACCTGAAACAATATTAAAATAAGAACAAAGTTAAAAGACTTATACTTTCTGTTATAAAGACAAATCATCTAAAATAATCACAAGAGTGTAGTAGTGTAGTATAGTCATACGAATAGACATATAGATCAATGAATTAAATTTTAGAATTAAAATTTAGAATCCATAAATAAATCCACACATTTATGTTTTTTTACAAAGATGTCAAAACAACGTGGAAAGAAAATATTTAACAAATGCTGGTGGGAAAATGATTATCACATGAAGAAGAATAAATTTGAACCTCTACCTCAAACTATATAAAAAATTAACTTAAAACAGATCAAAAATGAAAATATAAAGCCTATAAAACTCTAAAAATTAAAACTTAGGGACCAATCTTTATGACTTTGGATTTGGTAAGAGTTTCCTAGGAATGAAATGAAAATAAAAACAACCAAATTAAAATTGATAAATTGGACTTCATCAACATTAACACTTTTATGCTTCAAAGGATGCCATAGAGAAAGTGAAAAGAAAACAACCAAAATTGGAAAACATATTTGCAAATTATATGTATAATAATGAGGGACTTATATCAAAAATATATTTTAGAAAACACAACTGAATAGTAAGACAAATGAGTAAATTGAAAGTGGGCTAAGGGTCTGAATAGAAATTCTGCCAAGTAAAATATACAATGGCTGATAAGCAAATGAAAAAGACTCAACATCTTTAAAAATTAGAAAAAAAAAAAAAAAAGCAGACCATAATGAGATATCACTGCCTCCTACTGGCTATAATTAAAATACATATAATAACAAGTGCTTTCAAGGATGTGGAGAAATTGAAACTCTCATTCATTGTTGATGGGAATGGAAAACGGTGCAGCCATTGCAGAAAACAGTCTAGCAATTCCTAGACTGTTTTCTAGGTACCATATGACCCAGTGACTCCACTTCTAGGCATATACCCAAGAGAAATGGAAACATATTCATATAAAGCTTATATGTGAATGTTAAAAAAATTGTTTAAAATAGACAAAAGTTGAAAAAAATCAATTTATAACAAATGATAAATGAATAAATATAATATATATGTTCATACTATGAAATAATATTTGGCAAAAAAAAAAGCAATGAAGCCTTTATATATGAGATACCATGGATACATCTTTAAAACATTATACTAAGTGAAAGAAGTCAGTCATGGAAGATCACATATTGTGTGATGCTATTTATAAAATTGTCAAGAAGAAGCAAATCTACAGAGACAGATATTAGATTCATTGTTGAGTTGGGCAGGGTGGATGAAGAAACTGAGTGAGGAGATAAAAACTAAAGTTCACAGGATTTCCTATGCTTTTAAAACTGATTGTAGTAGTAGATATATGGTTCTGTGAATATTCTAGAAAACACTGAATTTTAAACAGTCATTAGTGACTCATGCTATATGAACTCTGTCAACAACATTTTTCCAAAAAACAAATCCTTGAACCATGTTATTCAAGAAATGATGATTCAGCTATATAATTATTTTATTTCTAGTTCTATTCAAGAGACTATAGACCCAGGAACCTCTCGATGCTACTGTTACTGACACTATTCTAAATATGTCACATAGGACAATGACTTGCACATGCAAGGTCATCAATCTTAGATAGCTGACAACACTTATAAAAGGGATATCAAACATACCTGAGTAAATACGAAGTCATTAACCTTTTGTTTATCCACTTGCCATCAACATGCTCAGACCTGGTCACATAATGTACTTAAAGTGTAGTCCTTAAATTTTAACTCGATTGACTTGTCTTTGGATATAAGCGTGAGAAATAACAGAAAGGGCAGCAACCGGAAAAGAAGCATTGCATTTTACCAGCATGGCTATGAAATGGACTTCAGTTCTTCTGCTCTTACAACTGAGTGGTTACTTTAGCTTGGCAACTTGTTGAAAGGTGCTGGTGTTGGGCACAGAATACAGCCTCTGGATGAATATGAAGACAATCCTGGATGAACTTGTCCAGAGAGGACATGAGGTGACTGTATTGATATCTACAGCTTCTCTTCATTCTGATCACAACAAAACATCTGCTATTAAATTTGAAGTTTTTCATATATCTTTAACTAAAGATGATTTTGAGGATGTTGTCATGAAAATGGTCAACAAATGGATAAGTCTTCCAAAAGACTCATTTTGGTCATATTTTTTGCAAACATAAGAAATCATGTTGGGATTTTCTGATACTATGAAAAAGGTCTGTAAAGATGGGATTTTAAACAGGAAACTTATGATGAAACTACAGAGGTCAAAGTTTATGTCCTTCTTGCAGATGCCATCGGTCTCTGTGCTGACCTGCTGGCTGAGGTACTTAACATACCGTTTATGTACACTATTCGCTTCTCTCCTGGCTACACATTTGAGAAGTACAGTGGAGGACTTTCATTCCCTCCTTCCTATGTCCCTGTTGCTCTGTCAGAATTAACTGATAAAGTGACATTCATGGAGAGGATAAAAAACATGATATATGTGCTTTATTTTGACTTTTGGTTCCAAACATTTGATATGAAGAAGTGGCATCAGTTTTACAGTGAAGTACTAGGTAAGTCATGTTTTTCATTGCTGGTTATTAATTCCTAACTTGACTTGTGTATTGGAATATGAGCTTGTGTGAATATTAAACATACCTGAGTAAATACAAGATAATTAACCTTTTGTTTATCCACTTGCCATCGACATTATCAGGCTGTTCATATAATATACTTCCTTTAAAGTGTAGTACTTAAATTTTTAACTTATCCTTGGATATAAGCATGAGAAACGACAGAAGGGAACAGCAACTGGAAAAAAAAAACATTGTATTTCACCAGGAGGTGATTATAAAGTCAGAGGAGTATGTGTTTTGCAAGTGAAATGAGGAAATGAAAATATGAGATGATCTATCAATCTCACAAATATTATGGAAAGGTTGGCATTTAGGATTCTTTAGAACCCTGTGACCATCATTCTTACAGGACACTCCAGGAAGTCGTAAACCTGCAAATTAAAGCACTTAGAATTTCTTCAAGCAATCACATATCCATTTCAGTATACATTTTCTCATCTAAAATACTCAACAGACACATAAGAAACACCTTGATAGAGGTAGACATGTAAATTAAGGTATTACACCTACACCTACTTCCAGCACAAAGAACAATGTAACATTAAGGAAGTAGTTTCTCCTTGTGTAACTCAGTTTCCTTATTTAAGAATTACAGTATGTTTCCATAGACCAGATGGATTCCTTCACAGTTGAGAGATATAATGGTGCTATATCAGAAATAGAAACCTAAAATTTGAGGTGTCTAATGTTTCTATATTTCTTCACTAGAGGCTTGGAAATTATTTCTTTTATGTTCTAAAATGTTATTGGAAGTGTGAACAGCCAAGTTATTTACCTATATTTTATGAAACTATATCACTCCATGAAGGAAAACATGACACAAGTTAATGGGGAACACAAATCTCCATTTCCATAATTTCTGTAAACTTTCCAGATGTCATTTGTAAATATATGAATATAAAAGACTAACATTAGTAAGATATTAAAATGATTCAAAAGCAGTAGTAGGTACAAAGACTTCAACTGTACTCTCAAAAAACCCACAGTTCACAAAGAAAGCCGACCATCAGGGGACTAGCTTGAGAAATTGTACAAACTAGATTGAGTACTTATTAGAAAGATGATTTTTTATGGGTATAGTAAGATTAATTGATCATGGAGCTGAAGGGGTTGTTTAAATGTATATTTGTTACTATTACAGATGTAGAGAGTAAATAAATGCATGTTTACTGTGTCCCATTTTAACAAGTACCTATAGTTGTAAATATACCGATGTGACTTTAGAGGTGTCGTCTCCCCTGAGAATTCTCTTAGCACCTTGCCTTTCTTATTTATATGTATGAGCAACATGTATAATCTACAGAAATTAAATTATGCCTATATAGAAAAATATACATATATAGTTGTATTATGAAAGCAAAGAAACTTTATATATTTTTCACCACATTATTTTAGCTGCTTTCAGGAAATTACCTTTATATGCACATGACAATTCTGTTTTATCATCTACCTTTTGTTTCCTTTTTTGCCTACAGGAAGAGCCACTACTTTATATGAGACAATGGCAAAAGCTGATATATGGCTCATTCGAAGCTATTGGGATTTTTAATTTCCTCACCCACTCTTACCAAATTTTGATTTCATTGGAGGACTTCACTGCAAACTCACCAAACCCCTGCCTAAGGTAAATCATATATTTGATTATTTTGTTAGCTTTGTATTTTCAGGAAGAATGTCTGCATTCTTCATTCAGAGCATTTGACCCACAGCAAGAGAAATATGGGAGGTGGGAAACTCACATACTTCCATACATACCATCACGTCTGTGGTTTTCATTATCATTATTGAATAAAGAGAGATAATAGGGAAATTTTGGAAATAAAGTTGGCTAAATTAAGGCCTTCAGTAGTCAACATATAAGAAAGTATCTGTTATTTATTCAAAGTATATTTATAAAATAACTAACATAAACCACAAGTAAGTGCTGGATTTTCAGAGAAAAATAGTAGACAGTTTCTGCCCCTACACTCTTACATCCTACTTTGAGAGTTAAAAATGCCTGAAAAGTGTTATTATAATGAAAGAAAGACTGTAATGCTAAAGGAAAATTGGCAAGTGGTTATTTGGAGCCAGATAATTAAAACAAGTTTCAAATATCTAGTAAGAGCATTGGAGAGCTACTGAAAGAGTTAAGAAATGGAGATATACGATCAGATTTCATTTTTAAGAAGCTGCCAAGATGCTTAATGAATTGGATTACAGAATAGCCAGATAGTGGAAAGTGCAGGCCATTTAGGAAAGACTGCATGAGTTCAGGTGATAGATCATGGAAAAGTGGACTAGAATAGAGATAATTATGCCTACTTGTACCATGGTAGTACCAA
The DNA here is from genome assembly GCA_008750895.1 of Mirza zaza. Lineage (NCBI taxonomy): Eukaryota > Metazoa > Chordata > Mammalia > Primates > Cheirogaleidae > Mirza > Mirza zaza. The sequence goes on along the minus strand of VSMD01090271.1, from coordinate 2,776 downwards.
CTTCATATTGTGTTGCGTGGAAAAAGTAGTTAATATAGACTTAACCCATAAAATGTCTCTGGAAAACAGTCAGTAATCCAGAAGTATTACTAATATTGTAATTATCACTGGTTTTACTATTACAACTAATGCCATCAATTATATAACACGTGGCGGCCACTTGGGATATAATTCCTTGTTTAATAGGGAATAGTTTTTCAACACATCAAAATTATATTCTCTACTAAGGTCAAGGAGAACAGATATCCTGTGAACTTGTTTAAATTTAGGTGTTTAAGTTTTGACAGTCAGATGAGCAAGTGGAAATGCAAAAATTTTATTGTCAAGGTTGGGGCTCTTCTCCAGTAGTCTAGCTTGAAAGAAACACCATTCCTCAACAACATAAATGTGTGTTCTCAAAATATTTGCAACCAGATGCAATGTTTACTCACTTTCACTCCAGCATTTAAACCATACCTCACTGAGATCCCAGAATTTTACACTTAGAGCATAAAAGGGATGGTTTATCTTTATGATAGCAGGTGTTTCCTGCCTTATGCCAAGTCTATAAGGCATCTCAGTAAAGCTGCCTGGAAAAACTTGTGTTGTAACATCATAATTGCCTGACAGAGAAAGTGTCCAGTGCATATATAACAAAGATCAAACACATTCTATTACATGTATCTGAAAAGTGACCTTTGTTTTAAATTACAAAAGAATTCTGCCAGCATACAAAATGAAATTCCTATGATAGAATGTAAGAATCTAATATATTTTACTTTAATATTATACCTTTAAGACAAAAGTAGAAAGCAAACTTTCTTTAGTTCACTATTATATGACTTCTTATGAGATTTTTTTTGTCTACCTTTTTATTGCCACTGACATAAAACTTAAATTTTATTCAAAAATAAAACCCAATATCTATATGCAGGCAAATTGTTTATTGTAACTTTCACAAGGGACAAAGGAGAGGTAAGATTAATGAAAATTCTATGAAATCTAACCCTGTTCTCAATAAATTTCTTCATGCATATTAAGAGAAGGTGATAGTGCCAGTAGAAAGGGGAAGAGAATATGATGAGATGGACAAGAAGCAGGATGACTAGTAGAACAAATAGTGATAATTTTAATACTAGCTGTTGCTATTAATTTTCAGAAATATTTGGATTCCATTCAATAATTGTGAAGCCTCTTTTTTAATTCTTTTATTATATAAAGTAATTGTTACCCCCAGATTGCTTGTTTTCCCATTAAATCTTAACTTCTCAGACAATGCCTATGTATTTTAGAAGAATAAGGCATTTGGCAAAATATATCATACATATTAAAGATGCATGCAAGTGCTGGCTTTATACTATACTCATATGAGAAAAAGTAAATTAAGATGGGCAGCTTTAATATTTGTGGCAGATATACATAAAATAAACATTGTAAGTAATTCAAATATCTTATATTAAGAAGTGATTAAAAACATATACAGGACCCGCCCAGAAGATGGCGGATGAGAAACACCGCCAGACAGAGTGTCTCTGAAGAAAAGAGAGATTCTAGCAGAAATTAGAAGAAAGAAGAAAGAAGACGAGCCTACATCGGATGAGGGTCGGCAGGAGGAGTACCTGAGACCACGGGAGATTCCACGGAAAGAGGTTGCGGAGGAGAACTGGAAGCTGGGACTGCCTGAGCAGCCCGGAGACCAGCAGGAAGGGGAGGTGGATCTGCCGTTTCCCCTCCCCTGCATCCCGGACTGCTGGTGGGCTCCCCAGCAAGCAGAGGGACCAGCGGACACCAGCCCAGCGACAACCGCCACCAGTGAGCGGTAAGCCAGTAGCGGACCCGGCACCAGGCTCCCAACTCCCTCGAGGCACCTCCGTGTGCACAGACCCGAGCCGCGCGGCAGACGCCATATTGCCTCCTCCTCCCCTCCCCCCCCCTACCCGCGGCTGCCCAGAGAGACAGAGAGACAATATAGCCACCAGCCAGAGGCACCTCCAGGGAACGGGACCTTCCCTTTTGGGACACTACAGCTGACTAAGGGGAACTCAGACTGTGAGCTCTCTGCCCGCCAGCCCTCCCAGGTGCTGCTGGCATGGTGATCCCAGGAGAACAGGGCAGAGCCTGAAGTTGAGAGACATAGACCCAGCTTGGGCTCCCTGTGGGTGAATTGGGACAGGCACACATCTCCCTGGTGGGGACAAAGTTTGAACTCTGGGACCCAGAGGTCAGACCTGCAGACCACGTGCCGTGCACCGAGGCCTCGCATTGCCCAGAGCACAGAAGGGATATACGTGCACAGCCTGCTGAGGTGTGTGTGCCTTCAGGGGCAGATCAGCGTCCTAGAGGGCAACCCTGCCCCCAAAGGGAGTCCATGCGCCCAGCCCAGGTGGCGTTCCTGCGCAGGGAACCTCCCCGCCGGCATCACAACCAGGGGAGGCCTGGTGGCGTGTGGTCTGGCCTGCTGACAGAGGCCCAGGAGTAGCCGCGGAGTTGGGGACGGTGGAAAGAGGCCAGGCCCGCTCCAGACTGCAGGTCTCGGACAGTCCCACCCCCACACGCAGACTCTGACTGAGCAGGGGCCATTCCAGCCCCTCCCTGTCAGCTTTGCCTGGAAGCAGAGAACAGAACTTTGACCCCTGCTGACGACATTGGTGGTGCCTGAGGGCGGGCTTACCCAACTCAGCTCCGCCCAGACTCTCCCCTAGACCAGTCCTCACTGAAGGGGAGAAAAGGACACACCTGGAAGTCCCAGGGCCCCACCCACCACCTGAGGCACTAGAGTTCTCTCTTCAGGAACAAG
>VSMD01090262.1:0-15670 GCA_008750895.1 Mirza zaza | reverse complement strand
AAAATATTAGCCGAGCATGGTGGCGCATGCCTGTAGTCCCAGCTACTTGGGAGGCTGAGGCAGCAGGATTGCTTGAGCCCAGGAGGTTGAGGTTGCTGTGAGCTAGGCTGATGCCATGGCACTCACTCTAGCCTGGGCAACAAAGCGAGACTCTGTCTCAAAATAAATAAATAAATAAAAATAAAAAAATAAAGGTTATGCCTGATTTCACCACACTAATATAACCAAAAGAGCTTTGAGAGATCGAGGTCCACCCCCTTTCCCTTAGAGCCAAGTGAAGGGCCCTGCTTACAGGGGCATCTTCCTTCTTCTTGAAACCCTGCAGGCTCACACTCTCTACAACTTCCTCCAGCAGGTCTCTACAGTGATATACTCCATTGCAGATTAATAAATATTTATGAATCACCTCCTGTGTGACAGATCCTGTGTTTAAGCTCTGAGGATGCAAAGACCAATAAAATAATGGTCCCTTCTTTCAAAGAGCTTAGACATGACAGAGATTGGGGGTGGTGGGGGGCAGATATGTACTCAGATATTTCAAGTATGCCTAGGGTACAGGACGTGGGCGGGGAGGGATTAAGGAGAAAGCCCCCTTGGCTTCCAGCTGGGCCAATTCCATCTGGGCTTAGGAAGGCAGTGAGAAAGAAAAATAAAAGTAGATTTTTTTTTTTAATGGCAAATAGGGTTCTAGCACTGCAAGGAACAGCAATGAAGACACAGGGGCTTAAACTTGAGGGGTGGGAAGGTAGGAGCCTGGAACTGCAAAGACATAATCCCAGAGTTTTATTTATGTAGGACCCCAGATGCCATTTTAAAAACCATAGGTTTTGACTAGATCCTATACTGGAGAAGAAAATGCTTTAAAACTGCAGTCCCCAAGCCTCAGGCTGCAGATCAGTATCAGTATGTGGCCTGTTAGGAATCAGGCCCCCCATCCTTGGAAAGATTGTCTTCCACGAAACTGGTCCCTGGTACCAAAAAGGTTGGGGACCACTGCTATAAAGGATATTTTTGGTCAATGGAAAAAAAACTGGAATATGCACAGATTAGATAAAAATATTGTGTTTGTGTTAAATGTACTTAAGTTGATGCCTACCCTGCGGTGCAGTAAGAACATGGTCTTATTCTTGGAAAATACACCCCAAAGGATTTACAGATAAAGGACCATGATGCATGTGATTTACTCTCAAGTGAGCAGAATAAAAATTTGGGGGGGGCGGGCAGGAATAAGGAGCGAACAAATGGAGTAAAATGTTAACAGGTAAATCTGGGTAAAGGGTATGCTATAGACTGAATTGTATCCCCTCCCCCAAATTCGTATGCTGAAGCCCTAACCCCAAGGTGACTGTATTTGGAGACAGACCTATAAAAAGGTAACTAGGTTAAACGAGGGCATAAGGGTATGGGGCTCTGACATGATAGGATTAGTGTCTTGTCCCTTATTCCCACCCCCCACCATGTGAGGACACAGAGAGGCGTCAACCATCTATACACCAGGAAGAGAGCTCTCACCAGACACTGAACCTCGTTTGGTCTTGGCCTTTATAGCCTCCAGAACTGTGAAAAATTAAATTCGTGTTGTTCAAGACACCCAGTCTATGATATTTTGTTATGATAGTCCAAGCAGACTAAGCTGAGGCATATGGGTATTTGTACTATTCTTGTAACTTTTCTGTAAACTTGAAATTATTATAGATTAAAAGTTTGGCCGGGCGTGGTGGCTCACGCCTGTAATCCTAGCACTCTGGGAGGCCGAGGTGGGCGAATTGCTCAAGGTCAGGAGTTCAAAACCAGCCTGAGCAAGACCCCGTCTCTACTATAAAAAAAAATAGAAATTAATTGGCCAACTAATATATATATAGAAAAAATTAGCCGGGCATGGTGGTGCATGCCTGTAGTCCCAGCTACTTGGGAGGCTGAGGCAGGAGGATCACTTGAGCCCAGGAGTTTGAGGTTGCTGTGAGCTAGGCTGATGCCACGGCACTCACTCTAGCCTGGGCAACAAATCGAGACTCTGTCTCCAAAAAAAAAAAAAAAGTTTAAAACATTCGCCTCAAAAGGGTAAAGAGAATTTTTTAAAAGACAGATGCATCTTAAACATCTTATTTTAGCTTGAAACATACAAATGTAGATTGACAGAACATGCATGCAACATGGTTTGCTCCACCTTACGATTACTACATTGTGGACTAGTTTGGATTTAGGCTGTGCCTCAACATAGCATTAAAAAGTGCATTTGGGCCACAGCACAAACAATTCTGGCTCTGCATTTGTTTTCCCCTTTTTTGCTTCTTCTTTATATTTATCTTCATTTATTTTTTGATATAGAATACAGATGGTTCCCAACTTCAATGGTTTGGCTTGTGATTTTCCTGCTTTACGCTGGTGTGAAAGCCATACCATTGGGTAAAAATCATACTTCGAGTACCCATTCAACTGTTCTGTGTTTCCCTTTGAGTACAGTATTTGATAAATTAAATGAGATATCAAATGCTTTATTATATAATAGGCTTTGTTTTAGATGATTTTGCCCAACTGTAGGTTAATGTAAGTATTCTGAGCATGTTTAAAGTAGGCTAGGCTAAGCTAGGATATTCTGTAGGTTAGGTGTACTAAATACATTTTTTAACTTAGTATATTTTCTTTTTTTTTTTTTCTTTGAGACAGAGTCTCACTTTATTGCCCAGGCTAGAGTGAGTGCCGTGGCGTCAGCCTAGCTCACAGCAACCTCAAACTCCTGGGCTAAGCAATCCTGCTGCCTCAGCCTCCCAAGTAGCTGGGACTACAGGCATGCGCCACCATGCCCGGCTAATTTTTTGTATATATATTAGTTGGCCAATTAATTTCTTTCTGTTTATAGTAGAGATGGGGTCTCGCTCTTGCTCAGGCTGGTCTCGAACTCCTGAGCTCAAACGATCCGCCCACCTCGGCCTCCCAGAGAGCTAGGATTACAGGCTTGAGCCACCGCGCCCGGCCAACTTAGTATATTTTCAATTTATGATGGGCTTATTGGGTCATAACCCCATTATAAGCTGAAGAATATCCGTATGTGATGTATGCATTACACATGATTTCATTTTCCAACAAGATTCCTAAACCATTATGATATGTCATCTTCCTAAAAAAAAAACCCAAAAACAGTAGAAACTTGATTTGCCAAAAAAAAAAAAAATCACCTAGCTAATAAACTATGCCCTGTTTCTTTCTTTTTTTTTTTAAAGAAGGCTTTGCCCTAGAGACAATGGGAAGTCAATGAAAGTTTTTTCATTAGGGGATTAACATAATCATATTTGAATTTTGTAAACCAGTTAGAATATTTTCTTCATGTCCAACCAAAACTTCCATATTCTAATTTAAGCTAATGAAATTTCTACTTTCTTCATGCTTAGTTTTTTTGGGATATAAAGAAACCATGTCATAAAAATATGTATGCACGTGAAACTAGTAATCAAGTATATGTCTCTAGGCCTTCTCCTGCCTTAATTACACAACCTTTCCTCATAGGACCCATTTTCCACTCCTTTAATTATCTTTGGGATTCATCTCTGAATCCTCACACATTTCTCCATCTCCTTGATGAACTGTGGTGACCAAAACTTAATAATGATACATATTACAGTAGCATTAATACATATTACATATTACAGTAGCTCCCCCTATTTTTTTTACAATGGCATTATACTACTGATTCATTTCTGTCAATTATTTTTTTTTATTTCATTTATTTATTTATTTTGACATAGAGTCTCACTCTGTTGCCCAGGCTAGAGTGCTGTGGTGTTAGCCTAGCTCACAGCAACCTCAGATTCCTGGGCTCAAGGAATCCTTCTGCCTCAGCCTCCCCAGTAGCTGGGACTACAGGCATGTGTCACCAAGCCTGGCTAATTTTTTCTATATATTTTTAGTTGGCCAATTAATTCTTTCTATTTTTAGTAGAGACAGGGTCTCGCTCTTGCTCAGGCTGGTCTTGAACTCCTGACCTCAAGCGATCCTCCCATTTTGGCCTCCTGGAGTGCTAGGATAACAGGCATGAGCCACCACACCTGGCCAATTTCTGTCAATTATTAATTAAAAAAAGCCTTTCTTTGATATTTAATGTGCCACTACTTCTTCGTCCACTTAAATTGTACAATTAGAACGATGCTTTCCTAGAGAATCATTGGGAAAGCTATTAATATTTGTGAAAGAATTAATAAAACCTTTGTTAAAATTAAGATAGATTCAATCATTCATTCAACACAGTCACCCTGACAATTCCTCCTTGTTAGTCTGTCATATTATCAAGGAAGAAAATTTAATTACTCCGGCAAGATTTTATTCTCACCACACCACGGTAGCTGCTTTCTAATGTTTTATGATATTTCAGGTAATCATCTAACAATTGTACAATGCATCAGACTAGTGTCTCCTCAAGCACTGACGGCAGATTGACAGTATGTAATTTTATTCAACCTTTACTGAGATGCTAAGCATATACAAGGCTTTTGGGGCACATAATGGATAAAGTAAGGGTCTGTGCTTTAAATAACTCACAATTAACTCATATACGAAAAATGTAGAAAGTTCTAAGAGAACAAAGTAGAGAGAGCAACCAACTCCTGGGAAGAGTGGAGAAATCTGACAACCCTTCAGAGAAGAGGTAGTATTGAGTGAGGTATAGAAGAATAAGCAAATTTTTGTTGCACAGGAAAGGAGAGAAAAGAATTATAGGTAGAGAAAACTGTGCAAAAAAGGTTGGCTGTTACTAGAGTTTGGTATGTTTGCAAGAGGGCACAGCCTAGTGGTTCTCACCTTGGCTAAACATTAGAATCACCTGGGGAACTTTAAACATCTACTGAGGCCCAGGCTCATCCCCAAGAGGCAGGTCAGGATAGGGACTGAACTTTGGTAATTTTGAAAACTCTCCAGATGATTCTAACATGCAACCAGGGCTGAGAAGTACAGGACTAAGGCATAAAACCAATGGAGGGCAGTAGGAAAATGGCAGGAAATAGCTAGAAAGTTAGGGTGGGGCCAATTATGAAGGGGTATGTGTTTGTCGTGCAGTAGAGTTTGGTCTTTATCCTGCAGAAGGGAGCTGTCCAGAGTTTTTAAGCAGAGAATTGCCATGAGCAAAATTCCTCTGGAGCCTAAAGAGATGTTAGATAGAGAGACCAGAGGCAGAGAGATTAGTTAGGAGGCTACTGCAATAGTCCAGGTGAAATATGATGAAGGCCTGAACAAAGGCACTGGACTGGGTGAATCTTAGATACAGCAGGAGAATACGGGTTTGAGATAGGGAATGCGTCTGTATTATCTGGACAACATGCAGAGATCTGGGTTGTTTCCTGGGGTGTTCGGGGTGTTGAATTAGAGGACTGTATAAAACCTCTCATTGGGCTGGGCGTGGTGGCTCACGCCTGTAGTCTTAGCACTCTGGGAGACCGAGGCAGGAGGATTGCTCAAGCTAAGGAGTTCGAAACCAGCCTGAGCAAGAGCGAGACCCCGTCTCTACTATAAAAATAGAAAGAAATTAATTGGCCAATTAATATATATAGAAAAAATTAGCCGGGCATGGTGGCGCATGCCTGTAGTCCCAGCTACTTGGGAGGCTGAGGCAGCAGGATTGCTTGAGCCCAGGAGTTTGAGGTTGCTGTGAGCTAGGCTGACGCCATGACACTCACTCTAGCCTGGGCAACAAAGCGAGACCCTATCTCAAAAAAAAAAAAAAAAACCCTCTCATTGGAGATGTTTAGTAAGCAGCTGCAAATAGCTCTAAGGTTGTTCTATATTTTCCCCCACAGATAGTGTATTACTGGACCTTTTATTGGGAACAGATCATTCAGACAAGGTTGATTCATTGTATAACTCCAGGGTACTCCAATCACACAGAATATAACATGAATGATAACCACTTGAGCTGTGCAACATGTGGCCCCGGGGTTAGAACAAGGGACATGATAGTCCTGTCATACTCCTGAATTACTGTTCAACTCTGGATGCCGAACTTCAAGAGAGATATTAAAGAGCATAGTAAGGGACCTATATGAAAGCACAAGAACAGTAGGTGAAGAAACACAGGATGCTGGAAGCAAAGGAGACTTGGGAAGCCATGAGAATTGTTTCAAGTATGCAAAGGGATATTAGAGAAAAAGATTAGTTGTACTGTGCATAGATCTGCAGAACAGAACAGTGACCACTGTCTGAGCTTTCTACTCTCCACACTAGTGAAATATTTCTCACACTGAAAAAAGTGAAGTGGTAATAGCCAAATTATTATAGCATTAGACATGAAGCACCAGTCAACCCGTAGTCAGTTCTGAGCATATCCTAGCAGGAAGTGGTTAAATACATTTAAGATCAGTATTGTTCTACTATTCATCCTTTTTGTGGTGGCTCAAATGTGATAATCCACGTCATAATTTGAAAGTAAAGAACAAAACCTCACTGTTGATCTGGGAAAACAATAGGGTGATGGATAATGCACTAGAAGAAAGGGAGCTATGTTGGATGCCATTGCTGGTCTTCTACCCAAGAGCAATGCTCCCCTTAAGCTTATTAAACTTCCTGCTTATAGAACCCTTATTTTACTCGGGATTCAACATACTCAAGCATGGCAGCCGCCTACTCCAGCCCCAGGGCATGAACTATGATCAGTCTAAGACAAGCAAAGTAATTCCCCTTCCTACTAAAAATTGTTTAGGAGTGGGACTATGGCTCTGACTTATGAGACTGAAAGGGAAATAAGCTACTAAGAAGAAAGCTTCTAAGAAAGAACCTGCTCCCTAATAAAGACAGTTGACAAAGACACTGCCCCATGTCTCTTCCTTGAACACGGCTGTGTAAAGCTGTGATATTTAGGGCTGGGGCCAAAATGACTATAAGACATGAGACTATGAGGTGACTATGAGACATCAACTCTATAACTGACTATGAGAATCCCATCTGCAGAGGCAGGATGACCATAAAGAAAGAGGCTGAGTCCTTGATGACATCAGTGGGCTGCTGCATGATCCCTGAAAATACATGCCTTTGGTTTCTTGTTCTACAACCTAATTGAAGGTCTTTTTTTTTTTTTTTTTTTTTGAGACAGAGTCTCACTTTGTTACCCAGGCTAGAGTGAGTGCTGTGGCATCAGCCTAGCTCACAGCAACCTCAAACTCCCGGGCTCAAGTGATCCTCCTGCCTCAGCCTCCCGAGTAGCTGGGACTACAGGCATGTGCCACCATGCCCGGCTAATTTTTTCTATATATATTAGTTGGCCAATTAATTTCTTTCTATTTATAGTAGAGACGGGGTCTCGCTCTTGCTCAGGCTGGTTTCGAACTCCTGACCTCTAGCAATCCACCCACCTCGGCCTCCCAGAGTGCTAGGATTACAGGCGTGAGCCACGGCGCCCAGCCAATTGAAGGTCTTTGTTGAAGAAGCCACTGTTAGTCTATCCAGTACAGCCGAAAGCATTCCTCATACAGTGGGCGAAGGCTACACTGACTTAGGAGATAAAATACAGACATCTTTATGGGAGGTGATAGACCTTTATAGTTAGCATAGTTTTTGAAGACGGAAGAGGTGTATAGCTGCAGACAAATTACAAGTAGTAATTCGCTATTAACCTAATGTTCATTTTCCGCCCATCACAACGTGCTTGCATTATGAAAGAACATGATACAAATAAGATACAAATCATTGCGGTGGAACAAGGAATGTCCATAAATGGCCCTAGGTATCACTCAGGGTTGCCCCAACAACTAGCTAGCTGGAGCCAGGACTTCCTTCTTTTCTTCAGGGTGTTTCCAAACCCAAATTCTCTGGGGCCTTAAAGGTTCCCCCATGGTGAGCAGATGGATTTCCCAGAAAACTATACTATCTACAGCTGGCACCTAAACCTAGACTCAGCAAGTTGTCTGATTATTTCCCCACAGATAATACTGATCTCATGCTCACAATAGATGTTCAACAAAGTACCTACCATGGCCTAGGATGACTTTCCATGGAGATGGTGAGAAATTGGGACATCTAAGCCTCTCTGTCTTGCTATCCCTTGGTTTGGAAATTTTGCTCCAATAAAACCTACTCCTTAACCCATGCTGGGTGACCTTGTGGAATCTTGTCGTAGCTCTGTAACATGGCAGGTGACAATTATGAAGGGATCCCACCTTGCATGACAAGTGGGGCCCAATGTGGGGGTCAATATGCATGTCACTGATAATGAAATTTACTACCTGTAGCCACAGAGCTCAAGTCAAAGGCCAACATGGGAAATACAGAACTCTCAATCTGAGTTTTAGCAGGAAAAAAGTTCCAACATACTAAGGACTGTTTTTTGTGTGTGTGCATCCTTCTTTGATACTTAGTGGGAGACACTTATATCTACAGAGTCAGTTCCTCTAAGAAAGAAGGAAATGTCAAAGATGTAAAATGCTTATGTCATAGCTATTCTTTTTTAAAAAGTTGGGTACTTAGATATAGCTTATTAACTCAGTGTTTGGGATTGTTCATGTAAAACAATAGCCACTAAGCTACCCTATGTCTTTAATCGTATCTAACTCAAGTCTCAAGTCAATATAAAGACAAATCACCATCATGTCATTCTGGTTCCTCTCAAGCACATCATTCTGCTTCTCAACACATTTTACCCTAAGTTGTCCCATTAAGACCTCAGTCCAGGCCGGGCGTGGTGGTTCATGCCTATAATCCTAGCACTCTGGGAGGATAAGGTGGGAGGACTGCTTGAGCACAGGAGTTCAAGACCAGGCTGAGCAAGAGCGAGACCCCGTCTCTACTATAAATAGAAAGAAATTAGCCAAACGACTAAAAAGAGAAAAAAATTAGCTGGGCATGGTGGCGCATGCCTGTAGTCCCAGCTACTCGGGAGGCTGAGGCAGGAGGATCCCTTGAGCCCAGGAGTTTGAAGTTGCTGTGAGCTAGGCTGACGCCATGGCACTCTAGCCCAGGCAACACAGTGAGACTCTGTCTCAAAAAAAAAAAACGAAAAACCTCAGTCCATAAGTATTAGTACAAGATAGTCTCTACCGCGGAGTTCTTTACAACTTGGTAAAAAGGCCAACTATTGTCTTTTCTATGGCTGTGAGGTTTACTCCCATCTATACTGCACAATATAGAAATATGTAAAACATTCATTTTTATAAACTATATAAATATATATTTCAGATATACAGGGATATCTGAAATATGCTCAAGATGTTAAAGTATCAACAAAGTATGACTTAAGTGAAAAATTATGTATAAGGCACTATGCCCAGTACTGAGACACAAGATCCAAAGAGCTGTAAGTGGTAGATCTGGCCTCTGGGGACCTCCTATGTAGCTAGAGAAGCAGAACAGACACAAATGACCAGGAGACACTGTATTTGGGGTGAGTCACCAGTAGAAGTGGAGCTGAGAGTGCTACACAACAAAGTGGTACATAAGAAAAGAGATCACTGGCTGATTACTGCTGATCACTGGCTAGGAATCTAGAAGGCTCTGGGCCACTAATCTCTAAATAATGGCTAATTTCTCTTGTTAAGGACATATCACTAATATTCAGATCCATGTAAAACTGACAAAAAACAATCTTTAAAAAAAATGTAAAAAGTTCCCCACAGCGGCTTGAACAAATATCCACAAAATTGGCAGGTTAAAATAACAAATTTATTCTCTCACATTTCTGGAGGCCAGAAATCCAAAACTAGTGTCACTGGGCTGAAATCAAGGTGCTGACACTTCCTTCAGAGACTCTAGGGGGAATCCATTTCTTGTCTCTTCCAGCTTCTGGTGGCTGCTGGCACTCCTTGGCTTGTGGCCACATCACTCCAATCAATCACTACAATCTCTGACTCTGTGGTCATACTGTCTTCTCTTCTGTGTTCAAATCTTCCTCTACCTCTCTCTTGTAAGGATTTGTGTTTGCATTTAAGACCTACGCAGATAATCCAGCATAATCTCTCCATCTCAAACTCCTTAATTAAATCACATCTGCAAGCTCTGTTTTGCCACAGAAGGTAACATTCACAGGTTCCAAGGATTAGGACCTGATGTCTTTGTGGGATATTATTATATTTAGCCTACCACTCTTCAACAAAATGCCCCAAAGACCTTCATACCATTATCTAAATTACAGCAGCAGTGGTTTTCATTCATTCAAAGCTGAGTGAGTGCTTTAGGAATGAAATCAGAAATCTAAGCTTACTTACCCAGTGAATAAAGACATTCCTTTTTGAAATACAGAGCGTTCTTCTCTTTAACTTTGCACAGTGGACAATACTTCGAAATTCTGGCCTGAAATCTCTGAGTACATGACATTAGCATATACAGATTCCAGGCTGTGTGGACCAGAAACTGAAAGCTGCAGTCTGGGGACTAAATCCCAGATTTAAAAATAGGAAATTTCATATGTAAAACCTGATTTGGGGCTTCTCTGGAAAAACTGAAGAGCTAACCACATGGGGTCCTTAGTCCCCCAAGGTAATAAGAAGCTACAGAAATGTCCCCTCTTCTTTGGGCTGGGCACGCACTCTGCAACTCATCATGACCTCCACACTCTGTTGTCACTTGCTATTTTTTTTGTCAGTTGTATTTTTTGGTGTGCCTTCACAGCCACTTGTTTTAGTAGAAAAAAAAATATTTCTCAGTTCCTATGCCTCTATCAAAAGTGACAAAGTAAAAAGAGTGAAAAAAAAAAATCCTCATGTTTAAAGAAAAATTGGAAGAGAACAAAAGAAATTGTTCTTTTTTAGAAGAGAAGAGCAATTTCTTACTGTTTGACAAGCACACAGTCAGCTTCCTTGAGTCTTTTATGTCTCCTCTGCAGCTGACAGTATTTAAATTCAGCTCCTGAGAAGTGAGTGCAAAGTAGCAGCCCAGCCATGAATTTGAGACTTAGCATGTCAGAACTGGCAGTACTTCTACATACTGCTCTGACTTCAAGAATTAACTTCGATAAATTACTCACTATAATTAATCCTCACATAGCACCCTCATATTTCAAATACACCCAAAAAGGCGATAATTTTAGTACTTACTATGTGCACAATACTGTTTTAAGTGCTTTGCATACCCCCTCCCCCACACACATATTAATCCATTTAGCCCTCACAATGCTGCCAGGTAGTTACTATGATTATCATCTCCACTTTACAGATAAGGAAACTGAGGCACCAGCAACTTGTCTACAGTATTATTATTATCATCCTTCCCATTTTACATAGAAGGAAACTGAGATGCAAGTTATGTGTCCAGCTTATACAACTAATGTGGTAGAATTGAGATAGGAACCCAGGCTGTCTATATGAAACTTAAGGTAAAGGTTTCAGAAGATCAAAAGACCAGGAAATCCTGGAGGAAATCCAGGAAATCTAATCTCTAATCTGAGCATGAGAGAAGTACAAGACCTACCTTATAACTCAAAGTCCAAATATGGAAACCAGTGACATGGCTGTGTTCTAGTTGGCTTCCTTCTGCAATCAAACGTGAGCAAACCCACCAGAGCGCCCAGCAACACTACCATGCCCGCCAGAGAGCAAAGCGAATGCAAGTGACTCTTCTCTGCTTCCACCGGGCACTGATCTGCTGTGACTCAGGGCATCTTTGGTCCTTCGGTTTACTTTTAGGGGAATCAGGGCATTGGAACTGATGATACGAAGTGGTTTCCTCCTCTGCTGCTCTGAGATTCTGTGATTGTATGTCAGGAACCAAACAAGCATTTGTCTAAAAAACTGGATAATTAGGCCGGGCGCGGTGGCTCACGCCTGTAATCCTACTACTCTGGGAGGCTGAGGTGGGCAGATTGCCCAAGGTCAGGAGTTCGAAACCAGCCTGAGCGAGACCCCATCTCTACTAAAAATAGAAAGAAATTAATTGACCAACTAAAAATATATATAGAAAAAATTAGCTGGGCATGGTGGCACATGCCTGTAGTCCCAGCTACTCGGGAGGCTGAGGCAGTAGGATCGCTTGAGCTCAGGAGATTGAGGTTGCTGTGAGCGAGGCTGATGCCGCGGCACTCACTCTAGCCTGAGCAACAAAGTGAGACTCTGTCTTAAAAAACAAAAAACAAAAAACTGGATAATTGTTTCTGCTTGTTGTGTCACATGCACAAAGGCCAGAGAAGACAGTGCCCCAGAGAGATGCTGTAAGATAAGTATAAGTGGCCCAGTGCCTCAGCCAGGCCACATGGACGTGACAAATCGACTCCTTCTCTTCCCAGCCCACACGCCACTTCTTTGGAGTCTCCTGCCCCGACCCGCAGACAGACCCAGTGAACAGCCTCTCTGATAAGGCCCCAGCACCCTGTCCTCACCTCACTGCCAGCCCCTTCCCTATGGCGAATGACCCACAGGCCCGCCCTCTCCAGGCTGCCTTCATCTCTGTGTCTCCTACCGCACACTCTGCTTGCTCACAGCAAGTCCTCTGAGGTTCAGTGAATGGCCCAAATTTGAATTAGGTCTTTGCTATTTATTTTCTGTACCACCGTGGGTAAGTACCTTAAAATTCTCCATGCTTCTATTTCTTCATATGCACAGGAAAGACAACCAAACTCTTTGACCAGAAAGGTTTTGAAGTTCTGCGGCGGAAGAATGGTGAATAACAAGAATGGCCGGGCAGGGCCCTCCCACGGCAATGCTGGACCACTGAGTCTCAGAGGATCACAGAAAGGCCCCCTGCGTGCCACCAGATCGGGCCTTTGGCCTTTAGGTAAGGCTGTACCCAACCAACAGAGAAAGACAGCTTGATTTCTCTTTCAAAGAGTTCCAGCAAATCTTTGAAATAAACATTATGATTTTCCTGGCCAGGTGACTTTGGGGAAAAGCTTCCTGTGATTTGCCCCAATTCCCTCCCCTCGGCTTCAATCCTCAGTGGAGGCGACGAACATCTGCTCGTGGCCAGCAGCTCGAATCAGGCGCCTTGCTCATACGCAGCCTGGAAAACAGAGGCCGGGGCCAGGGACAATGGTAGTCTGTTCTTTATTGTGAAACCTTGGTGATCACTGCATTAACAGTACCATTATTTTCTAAGACAGGAGACAGAAAATGACATGCAAACTCGGGATTCTCTGGGAGCTGGGGTTTACCAGGCCCATTTTCATCATTCAGACCCTTAGGAGGAGCTTGTCTCCTTTACCCTTAATTGTCTCACCCTGAAAAGACTCTGTAACTTTCAGCTATCCTCATAGGAAAAGTAGATAATGCGCAAAGTCATTAAGCAACCCCTCTCGTGGTGCTTCTGAGTTCCATTATACCTTTATAGGCTTATAATTACACTTTGTATTCTAGGTTCAAATATGTCATAACTTTATAAAAGTAAGTTAATACTGTTAATTTATTGTAAAAGGGTACTAAAAATAGTATGCCTAGGTTTATATTTTTCTCCCTGGAGCCTAATTCTTCTGCTTATATACATTTCAGCAAATAATTTTTTTTAAGCAATTTGTCTCTTAGACTACTGCTTTTTTTTTTTTTTTCTTCATTGGGAATAGCAGCCACAAGGCCAAAAAAACCTTCTTTATATGGAACTGGCTTTGTCTACCTTGACAAGGAGTGCATTAAAGATGTGTTCAGTTATTCCATCAATTGGACTATGACAAGAAAAGATAATGAGTTATTTGGTGTGCCCTCTTTTGTGCCCCAGAAACTGTGCCATGCCTTTACCAGCTCTCTCTTCCTTCAACCCCAGCTTCTGACTAAAAACTTCCTCATGCAACAGGTCCTTAATCCCATGAGAATGGTCCACAACTTCCTGTCACTTCTCCTGCAATACCGAAGGTGCTCATACCCTGAGCCTTTTAAAAGAAGTCTTGAATCACTTGCAGATGATTTTTAAACTAGGACACATAGGTAGCTTTTGTGGACTGTGAATAACTGAAGTAAGAGCAAACAGAAAAGAGCTTGAAAAAAATAACTTTACCCTGACCCATGTGGACTCTTGTTCCAGGTCATCCACCAGCTTAATGAAAACTCTGGAGGATGATAAAAGTTCCAGGTCCGATTGCTTGCCCGATTGTCACCCCATGTTTTAGGGGTGGGCAAGGGAGGGTGTGGAGAAGAGGGAGGAGTGACTACGAACATACCATATAGTCAAGCTTCATACTGACATCACAGCGCATTTAAGAAGCTGATCTCAGTGTAAGATGCTTCACTATCACATATAACAAATCAATAAAATGAACTAAGGAATTAAACGCTTGTAAAAATAAAATAGGGCAGGGGTCAACAAACTTTCTGTGAAGGGTCAGTAAACAGTTTAGACTTTGAGGGTTATTCATTTCTGTTACAACTACTCAACCCCGTTGCTATAGCACGAAAGCAAAAGCAACGTGTAAATAAATGGGTATGGCTGTATTTCCAATACAACTTTATCCACAAAACAGGCAGCAGGAAGGATTTGGCTTGTAGGCCATAGTTTGTCCACCTCTGAAATAGAGGAAACCTCAAAAATAACCCCTAGGTTTCAGGGTTACATATAATACAAAACTATGTTTATCCCTAGAATGTAAGCTCTGTTAGGGAAGAAATTTTATGTTCACAGCTATATTCCCAGCACCCACAAGAGTACCTGGCACAGTTGGCACAAATAGGAGCTCACAATAAAGATGTGTTGAATGAAGTAATTAGTGAATGAGCAACTTACGGAACCATAAAGGGCAATTCTGACCATAGGTAAATTTCCTGTACTGCCAAGTTCACCCCCTCTGCCATCTTCCCATCACACCCTTATTCTTTGCAAACTGGACAACTATCTTGGGAATAGGGCACAAAAATTGTGACTCCTAAAACTTTTATACTAATTCAGGAAAACATTTGCTTTTCAACAGGAAAGATAACATGAAGGCAGGTATATCTTACTTTTTTCTCACTCAGCTTTGTCTTAGTTAAATCGTTCTCTAATAAATTTACTTGCAAAGCAAAGGCAATGTCCAAAAGGACCATTAACAACTGCCTTCTGGGAACTACAAGTTCATGCAGATAGTAACTTTCATGATATTGTCAAATATATAGTTGGATATCACACCATAATACTTTACCCTTTTGGCTCTGGGGCATTACCTCTTACAGTAGCCACAGGGTAATCCCATGTTATTTGTATTTTATCGCAGGTCATACTTCACCTAGAGAAAGATAAAACATGACTCATACTGATCTTTCCTCAAAAATGCGTGGTGCTCACAAGCTGTGGGCCATCCCTATACAATTTATCAAGTGGCTACTAAGGGTCTTCAGCATGGTGGGAAAAGGACCAAATGAAATGTGAGGTACTATTACAGCCCTTCCATTTCAAAAAAATTCAGTTACAATGATAGTTATCTTCTGGAAACTACAAGTTCCTGCAGGTAGTAACTTTCATGATATTGGCTAACGCAACTGGACATTACACCATAATACTTTATCTGTTTTTTTTAATTTTTTAAATTTTTTATTTTGAGACAGAGTCTTGCTTTGTTGTTCAGGCTAGAGAGTGAGTGCCGTGGCTTCAGCCTAGCTCACAGCAACCTCAAACTCCTGGGCTCAAGCAATCCTCCTGCCTCAGCCTCCCAAGTAGCTGGGACTACAGGCATGCACCACCATGCCCGGGTAATTTTTTCTATGTATATCAGTTGGCCAATTAATTTCTATTTATGGTAGAGACGGGGTCTCGCTCTTGCTCAGGCTGGTTTCGAACTCCTGACCTCGAGCAATCTACCCGCCTCAGCCTC
>VSMD01090254.1:0-74779 GCA_008750895.1 Mirza zaza | reverse complement strand
CCCACACGCCCACCAGTCCCACTAAGATTTGCAGAAAGGGCTGTGTGGGCAGCCAAGGTGTGGCCCCCTGTTCTCCCCCAGCCCAGTGTCTGAGCAGAAGAGGACAAGAAGGGGGATACTAGACTGCCCCAGGCCCCGGCCAGCGGGGTGGGGACAGAGCCAGCAGGATCCCATGCCGGCCTGCCTTAGGAGGGAGCCGCTGCCTGCTCGCACCCCATGGCCCACAGCCCATGGCCCATGCAGGGTGCCAAGGAGAGCCATCATCAGCCCCCAGCCCCTTGGGTGAGCAAGGCCCCGGCTAGTGTGTCCCCTTCCCACCAGTGGGGCTGCCAGAGCTGTCAGGCTCAGTGGGCAGCCTGGAAGCTGGGGGAGCGGACAGCTCAGGGCAGGGACCAAGCTCACCTGCTCTGGGGTAACCAATGAGAAGTAGCCAGAGGGGGTCGCAGTGGCCATGAGAAGGCCTTTCTGACAATCAGGGGTGTCAGGGGGTAAGCGAGGAAGGTAAAGAGCCCCATGGGTGGGCGTTGGAGGCCCCAGGGCTGGGATGATGCCTGGGGGTGGGGTGCGCTGGGAATCCTGTGCCTCTGTGGACAAGTGAGTCTTGGGACAGGCCCATGCTGTGCTGTCTCCAAGGGGTGGAGGAAGGACAGTGGGGGCCCTGGGAAGTAGAGGAGACTGGGGGTGTTCCCATCCCCACCCACCCTGCACAGGGCGCCAAGGAATCAGAAGCCCGCTCAGAAGTCTCCAGGTGCAAACTGTTAAGTGTGGGCTCATTACAAATCCTTCCTCTGGGGACTTGACGCTATCACCGGAAGGGACATGCTGTGGCCTTGTTTGAGTGACTATGGAATGTTGGTAAAGAAAGGAAACTGGCCGGGTGCGGTGGCTCAAGCCTGTAATCCTAGCTCTCTGGGAGGCCGAGGTGGGCGGATCGTTTGAGCTCAGGAGTTCGAGACCAGCCTGAGCAAGAGCAAGACCCCATCTCTACTATAAATAGAAGTAAATTAATTGGCCAACTAATATATATAGAAAAAATTAGCCGGGCATGGTGGCACATGCCTGTAGTCCCAGCTACTTGGGAGGCTGAGGCAGCAGGATTGCTTGAGCCCAGGAGTTTGAGGTTGCTGTGAGCTAGGCTGACGCAACGGCACTCACTCTAGCCTGGTCAATAAAGTGAGACTCTGTCTCAAAAAAAAAAAAAAAAAAAAGAAAGGAAACTCCTTGCCTTGAGGATATCACCTTTCCTTCTACCCTTCCCCACGCATGATCCTGCAACAGCAGCAGGCTGCTGGAGGGACTAGGGGTAGTTTTGGCGAATGCTTATATGTCGCCCCACATGATGGTCAGGGGCTGGCACCCCAACTCTCTGAGCCCCTAAAATGAGCTAGTGCAGAACTGGTGGGAAAGAGCCCAGCCTCAGACCCTTCACCTATGCAGAGGCAGGGGGGGAGCAATGCCCACTGGGACCTGGGTCCCTGGGGCTTGGAGGTAGGCAGGTGGCCCAGGGAGGCCAGGGCTGCCAGTCACAGCTAGCCAGCTTGCAACAGGAGCCCTCTCTGCTCCCTGGCTCAGAGCTTGCTTCCCCCGCCCAGCCCTGGTGGCCTGAAGGCAGTCCTGAGCCTTCCTTTAATCCACCCACACAGGCCTGCCCTCAAAGGCTCACTCTCCCTGGCCCGCAGTAGCCATACATGGGCACGCTCCACATGAAGGCGCCCCTGCCTGCCCCTGGGCTCTCTCAGGGTGTGCCTGGCATAGGCAGCCGCACATTCATAGGAGATGCTCACCTGCATCCCTGGACACAGGTCCCTGGGAACCTTTCTGGCCCTAAGGGAGGCCCCCAATGTCTCAGCTTGTTCCATCCCAATTAGCTGCTACAAGGCAGAGAGCTGGCAGGCCAGGAGAGGGCCAAGGGCAAAGGAGTGGAAGGCCCCTGGATGACCTGAGTGGCCTGGCTGGCCAGGAGACAGGAGAACACTGCTGGAGGACAATCTCCCTAGCCTAAGTGAGATCTGCCACAGCTGCCCTGCAGGACCCCAGGTCCCCTGCTCTGCTCAGCAGGCGTCCAGGCAGCCAGCCCTGCCCATGGAGCAGTGAGGGGTGCTCCCATACCCCAATCTTGCAGGGCGCTCAGTGGACACCCTCAGTGCTCCGTCTCCTGGGTCTCTTGGCAGGCCCCTCTGGGGCCCTAAGCCAAGTCTGCACCAGGGAACACGGCATGGTTGCCTGATTTTCTCTCCTCCCCCTCCCCCACCCATTCTGAGTCCCAGTCCAAGGGGTTCTGAGGACAGACAAGACTGAGTCCCCACTCAGCCACACTCAGCCCTGCAGCCACTCAGCCCTTCCTCACAGGAGGAAGTAGAGGCAGGGCATTAGCCTGGGGTGAGTGAGGAACATTTGGGCAATGTGCCTGGGGCATGCCTGGGAAACCAAGTCCCTCAGCCCATGCCAGAGACTAGCCCCAGGCAGAGGGTGCTGCCGCTGAGCTCAGCACACTCGGAGGTGCTCCCCAACCTGGCCAGGAGCCAAGCCCCAGAGCAAGGAGGCGCCTGGGCAGAGAGAGGCTGGCAGGAATGGAGGGTGCACCTAGGACTTGCTGTGATGGGATAGGGTTGTTGGCAAAACTGGGATGCCAGCCACCCAGTGATGCTCTGGGGTGGCAGCTGAGTGGAAGGACCGGGAGAAGGGAAGCAGAGAGACAAGAAATGGACAGGGCTGGGCAAGGTCAAAGGGGAGAGGGGAAGGAAGGGCTGGGGGAAAGGTGCCTGGAGGGTGGAGGACAGGTAGAAAGCACAAGGAGCCAGGGGGCCACAGGGTGGCAACGAAGGGTGTCCTGGGGCTGGAGAGGGAGTCATCTTGAGGCCAGTGGGGGGACAGTCAGGACGGTGTGGGTAGGGCTGGTGCGGGGCTAGTTCGGGGGCCCTACCTGGGGAGGGGAAGAGGCCAGGCTGGCTAGTTGGCAGGCTAGGATGACGGCTGTCTGTGAGCCTGTCCGTTGTTGTCAGGCGGACAGAAAGCAGCTGCTCGCTCCTGGGCAGTTGGTGGAGAGAGGGAGTCTGAGGCGGGTGGGCGGGAGACTAAAGGCTGGGCAGGCAGGCGTTGGCGGTGGGAGGGGATGGAGGAGGGGGCAGGGAAAGAGGAAAGGAGGGAGGAGGCTGGTGGGGCGGAGAGGGTGGTAGTGGCGGGAGGGAGGGAGCAGGCTTCCCGGCCCCCCTGGCAGCTTCAAAGGGAGCAATTTTCTTACAGACTGTAGGCTGGGCTAGCGCCCCCTCCCCCGCCCCCACCCCTGCCTGGTGCACAGAGCAAGCGGACACACACTCAGGCTTACTCCCACAAGGACCCTTGGCGTCTCTGGGCAGGCACAGCCTCCAAGAGTCAAACTTTCCACTGCCCAGATGGGGACACTGAGGTGCTTGCTGGCATCCCACCAGGTAGAGGAAAAAGACAGGGCAGAAATGGAAGGAAGATGAGGGGGAAGTGGCCTTGGGTTGCTAGGCCTGTGAGTGGTCCCTGGGATTCTGTCCCGAGCCTGCCTGGAACCTGCCTCACCAGGGCCTAAGCAAGGAGATGGTTTCTCTGGGATCAGAGAAGTAGCTGTTGTGGGTTTCTGGAAGGGCTTGATCTAGGCTCCTGGGCGTTGTGCACACCCTCCCTCCCACCCACCCTTTCTTCCCTTAAAGAGAGGAAACAGTCTTGTCTGTGTGGTAGCAGGATGGGCCCCAGCACCACAGACTCTGGGGTCTCCCAGGCCTGCCTGCTCTGAGGCCTGGAGAAGCAAGAAGCAAGAAGCGTGAAGCAGCGAGTGGGAAAACTGATTCAGACAAAAGGAACCCAGGAGTAATCCTTCTTGCTCAATCTGTACAGGTCCCCTAGGATGAGATAACTGCTCTGTGGGTGGGCATTTCCTCTGGGCTGAGCCCTGTGCTAGTCATTTACAGGGGCTGACTGGGTCAGCTGAGCCTCAGCCTGGCTGCTTCCTGAGGGCCCCAGTGAGTCTAGCTCTGCCTGCATCTAGGGCCCAGGTCCTTAGCTCGACATGTCCTCACTGTCCAGTGGTGCCCCATTCCTCCCCTGGCAAGAGCAGCTCCTGAGAGACAAAGGTGAGGGTTTAAAGAGAGTTAGGAACCAAGGTAGGGAGTGACACTAAAGTCTGCAAAAGGAGAACTGGGGACTGAAAGAGAAAACTGCACATAGACAGAAAAAGCTCAAAAGTTTTTGCATCTCTGCCCCCACCTCTTCCCACTGCCCCACTGGATTCAGATCCAGAGGCCAGCCCATTTGTGGGTGAATACACTGGTAGAGATGGGGCTCGTGCGGTGCAGGCTGACTGGCAGTCTGGGTGACTACACTAAATAAAAAACCATTGACTTGTACTTGTTAAACGGACAAATTATCTGCAGTGTGAAGTCTATCTCAACAAAACCGTTTTAGAAAAGGGAAAAACCCACGTAAGGCACGCCTACTGCCCGAGGAGCAGCCTGGGTCCCTGACTGAGCCTGGTGGGCATGGGCTTGGCTGGGGAAAGGCCCAAGGCAGTGGGCGCTCCCGAGGCTGGGCTGAGTGCATGAGGGGTCCTGGGATGCTCTTGTTTCTTGCCCCCCCCAGGGCACACACAGTGCCGGAGGCTCAGGAAGGCTACCCAGAGGAGGTGACCTGGAGCAGGCCGGTAGGGAAGAGGGACCACTGCTGGAAGGAAGAGCACAGGTAAGGTGCAGAGAGTGTGGCGGCCATGAGAGCACAGACCTCACCCTCAGGTCTTAGCCAGGCACCTTCCTGCAGGCTGTACGGGCACCTTGGAGCTCTTGGCTATAGTCAGGGGCTCCTTCTGGGGCAATACTTCTGTAAATATGGTTCTTGTGCCTGGAAGGTTCTTGTGTCTGTGGTTTGCAGTCTGCAATAAGCCATAACTGCCTGCCCAGCCCAGGGCCCACTGAGTCACTCAGCCTGGCCCTCTAATTTGGGAGCTGCTCCCAGACCCACCAGGCAGCACCTCACTTCTTGGGCCTGCCCCTCTCCCTCCCTAGGCCTCAGCTCTCCGCAGGAGCAACCTGGATGGCAGCTGCAGCAGTGCTGGGAACAGCCCTTCCTTGATGACTAGTGGCGTAGGTGGCCTCCTGCCCTTCTGGCCTCTCAGCCTGGAGGGGGGGCGCAGGAGGAGGGCAGGCATAGGGGGCAGGTAGGAAGGAAGAGCAGGCATTTCCTGAGGTCCCCAGGGCTCCTGGGGAGGAGGTGACACACACAGCTGTCTTAGCTCCTGGGAACCAGGGCAGATGGGGCACGGGGGGGGGGGGGGGGGGGGGGGGGGGGGGGGGGGGGGGAGGCAGAGCCCAGCCCCTTCCATCACAGCCTGTGTGTGACTGTGGGACACCACTGAACAGGCCCTCAAAGCCCTAGCTAGGATACTTCCCCCAGAGGACTGTAGAGGGATAGGAGGTCCTTGCCTGTCAGCCAGGAGGCCCTTCTCCTGCTTGAGGGAGCGAAGGACTCTCTACCCGAGGAGCCCATCCCCTCCAGCTTGTGGTGAGGGCAGCCCTGAGTGGCTCTGAGCAGCCAGTCCTCATTTAGCCCTCCATGGGCAGGTGCTGGCAGCAGCAGGTGGGGGCGGTCCTGAGACAGGAGGCAGGGCGAGGGCATGTGTGAGGGAGGGAGAGAGCCTGGGAGGGGGCCTGGGAGAAGGGGAGGCAGGGCGGGCCGGCAGCTCTCAGAGGGCCCCCTCTCCCAGGCAGGGGAATCTAAGTCAGCTGCCATCCCCTTGGCCCGTGCTGGGAGAAGGACCTAGAGTCAGCTGCAGCCTGTTCCCCCACAGCTGGCTTGCAGCTGTCTGTACCCTGGCCTCAAACTAGTGGAGGGAGGCTCAGGAGAGAAGCAGGGCACCCAGAGGGCAGGGCCTAGCAGCCTGGGAGGTGGCCCAGTGTGCAGGGGCTCCCAGGGGCTCATGGAAGGCCCCCTACAGAGGTGGCAGCAGCTGAGATAGCTCCTGCTGGAGCCCCAGCCCACAGAAGAACAACCCGGCCCTGGGCTTCAGGGGCCCTCTGTCCTGCTCCCCTGCTCTCTGTGGGTGGCTACTTCTAGAACCCTTCTGTCTCCAGACACTACTCCTCCCCCTCCCTGTCTATCCTGGTGGCACTAAGGGATGGCACACAGTGACAGAAGGGAGAGCCAGGCAGGAATGGGGAGTTGCAGTGAGCCATGCTTCAAAAAGCAAGGTGACCAGGTGCGACTGGGTGACCAGGTATGATGAGTGCATGCAGGGGCCTGGGGCATGGAGGGCTTCCAGCCCAGAGCAAGGGGTTTCTCTAATGGGAGTGGCCTTATGTCTCAGCCTCCAGGACAAATGCCCAGCCAGGGATGTGCCACACACATCAAGGTTACTTCTTGAGCAAGTGACTCCACCCAGAGTGGCCTCACTCTTAACCTGCTGGCTTTGTCCTTGCCCAATGCTGGCATGCTCGGGGCTGGGCACGGGCGGGGGAGAGTCTTTTGAGTGATGACCTAGAGCCCTGGGCGGCTGTGAAAGTGATGCTCCAGGGACATCTGCTTGCAGGGCCAGGGCAGTTACGGACATGCCCCGAAGACAGCTGAGCCTCTGCTATCTGGAAGCTTCCTGGTGCTGGATGACTGAGGCGTGGCTGGTGAAAGCTGGCACTCTCTATGCCAGGAGCTTTTTTTGACCTTCCCTTGAGAACATAATCACACAGCATCTCTCCCCTCTGGGCCACCAGGGCTGTAATTTCAGGGCCTGAGGAGACCCTGCCTGAGGACCTGGCTATCTTTAGCCAGCCACGGTCTGGGCGGGGCCAGAGGTGGGAAGGTGGTGCCTTCAAAGCAGAGGAGCCAGAGGGAGGCCATGAGGCACTTGGGGACCCTGTGCTCTTCCCTTGGGGGAGCCCAGCTCTGCCTGCTGCCTGCAGGGCAGTGAGGCTAGGGTGGAGGCAGGGAGGGCCTGGGCCCTGTCCTGAGCCCTGACTCCAGCCTGGAGCAATCTTTGGCCCAGCAGAGGCAAGCGCCTGCCTGAGAGCCAGATAGCCCAGTGTCTCCCAGATGGTCCCTGTGTGGCTAGACACTTCTTCCGGGGCCTGCTCCTCCTGGAGGAGGGCGCTTGAGCGAAGCTTGCTAAGACATGAGGTGTGAGGCAGGAGGGGGCCTTGGAATAGGATGTGGTGGACGGCAGGGAGCCCAGCCAAGAGGCAGGATTCTGGGACTGTGGCCAAGAGAAGGGGAACAGAGGTGCAAGTTCCCCATGAGGTCCCTGGCAGGAGACTTAGGCCAGCCCAAGGAGCGCTTGCATCCCTGACCCCTGCTGCACTCTTGACCTCGTCAGCCTTCTGCATGCTCCTCCTGGTCCTCACTGTCCTTACCCTCAGTTCTACTCCTGTCACCTCAGTACTCCCATGTCTTTCTGGGGAATGATGAGTGCCTCCCTTCTTGCCCCAGTAGCCCCTACCCGGTTGTCACCACCATTACAATTGTCACTACAGTGTCCTCTCAGATGCCCAGTGCTTTGGGCTTCCCAATTGGGCTGTACCTGCTGCTGTACCCTTGGATGGAGCCAACAGCACCTGCCGGGAAGAGGTGCACAGTAGCCACCGCCCACAAGGCACCAGTGGCAGTGAGTAGCAGATGTGGGAGGGTGGCATGTGGAGAAGAAGGGGTGGGTGCAGGATGCCGGGCCGCTCTGTCCTGCCACCAGGCACCCACTGGGCTGCACTTGCTCCCCAGGCTCCCAGGCTAGGGCTCTAAGAATGTCCCTTGAAGTGCCAACCTAGACTCTGATTACTGGCTGCTGGCCAGCACCTCCCATATCCCTGCAGGACGGAGCCCCCAGCCTCCAGCTGATGGGACCCCTAGCCTTGTGCTCCTGGCCCTCTTGAGCACCCTTGTCCCAGCCATGCCCCAGCTAACAATGACATGGGGACAGAAAGGTCCTTATCCTAACTCAGAGCGCCCATGGGGTTGGCTGAGGCCTGGCTAGGCAGCCCAGCTTCTACCTAGGCCTGATGGTGACCCCAATAGCCCACCAGTAGATTTCCGGAATGCTAATCCATGCCTCTGAATTGGGAAGGTCACAGAAGCATTGGGTCCCCCACCCCCCTGCCCGGGCTGCTCCAGCAGTAGAATGAGCCTGGGTGACCAGCTGTGAGTGGCTTGCCTATACCCTGGCTTCCTCTAGCCTGGTAGGGGCCCCTCTTCCCTCTCTTTTTCCCTGCCAGGGGAAAGCCTGGGGCCAGGTTGCCCTGACAAGCAGGTGGCTTCCTTGCCTCTGCTGTCTGCTCTGTACAGGCAATAACTGGGGACGGACACACCAGCCTACACTGCTTGTGCCTCACAGGCCTGACCTCGGGGGACTGTGGGGAGGGTGGAGGATGGAGGGTGACCCAAGCAAGAGGGGCAGGGGAGGAGGGGTCATGAGAGCTAGGAAAGTAGGCCAGTGCCTCTAGAGCTGCTGACCTCTGACCCAGCCCAAACAGGAAGTGCCATATCTGCAGGGCCCAGGCCTAGAGGAAAAGGAATGCGGGATGCAATGCATCCAAAACAAACACTCCACAGCTTCCCAGGCCGCTCCCCACATCCCAGTCTGGCCCTTTCTCTGCTGAGAATGTGGGTGGGGAGAGGATGGGGAACAGGCTCCAGAGTGGGTCCAGGGCAAGGACTCTGCTGCAGGCACCATCCTTTCCTTCCTGCCCGGCTCCACCTATACCCAGCAGCCCTGAAGGCTGCGAGATAGAGAGAGGGGTCCCTGCAGGGGTGGAGGAGGGCAGGGGACATGCAGGCCACCCCCAGATGGAGATCACCATGCTAAGGGCACGGGGATGGGACTGAGATAAGGACAGGAGGGGCACGGTGGAGCAGGGGGACAGGGAGCCAGGCACTCCTTGGGGCTAGGCCTATGTCTCCTGTCAGGGACCTGGTTGGGACCTTGCACCTCTGCTGGTCACTCTTCTGCTATATCCTCAAGCCCTGTCACTTGGCTATCTCCTGGCCCCCAGACTGTGAAACCCTTACCCCCACGAGAGGCAGGGGCTGGGCCTATCATGCTCTCTGCTGGTGGTGGCCTTCCTGTCTCTCCTTGTCCCCAGCACAGGCCAGTGACATGGAGAGCTGTGGAGGCTGGCCTAATGACCCTGCCTCATTCCCTCCAGCCCCCTCACATGGGCAGGACAATTGCCCCAGTGGCCTCAGGGGTCTCCACAGTCCCCATGTCACCCCAGCACAGCTGGCTGGTCCTGTCTTCAGGGCTCAGCAGGCTGAGCCAGCACTTCCTGGGGGCTCCTGGCACACAGCAAGGTCAGCAACTTTGGCCAGGGGACAGTCACCACTGGGCTCCCAGGGCCAGGCCTGGCTTCCCACAGACCAAGTGCTCATGCCTCAATGGTTGTTGAATGGATGCTACTCCCCACCCTCCCTAGCACCACGTCACATGGGGGCACAACCTGGTCCCACAACCAGCGAACTGTACATCCTCAGGAAAGGTACGTAACCTACCCACACCTCAGCTTCTCATCTGTGAGCTGTGTGTGGCTGTGCATGGGGTGGGCAGGGTCCTGGCATCAGGCATGGGGGCAGAGAGATAGGCAAAGGCGCACCCCGAGAGGTGCCACTGCAGAGGTCACCAGCCCCTGCCTCGGTTCAGGTGTGGGTTTCTCTAGGACAGGTACCCTGGGCCTCTGAACCAGCCTGCTGAGAGCTGAGCTGCCTCTGTGGGCTCAGGCCCAGGATAGGCACACTCCCTGGGTGAGCAAGCTGCAAGGGACTTCAGGACCCCGGCGAGGACGAGTGGGGGTGGCGAGGCTCTCAGAGAAGCTATGGGAACCAGGCCCTCTGAAGCCCCTACTGATGTAGTCTCAGGTGTGGCCTGGGAACTCCAAGGACATCAGAGAGCTAGCTCATGTGGCTTAGATCCAGGAGGGAGCTAGGCCTGTGGGTGCGGATGAGATGCATTTATTACGTTCAAGCACAAGCCAGTGCTGCCCTCCTCCCACCCCTCCCTCCCCCATCTCCTAAGTGAAGGGACCTCATCAGTCAATGGGAAGTGGACACAGGGGAAGCAGCAGGGGATTCTAGATCTTTCTCCCAGTGTTGCAAAGATCAAGTGCAGCTCCGCTGGCTCCCCGACCCCCTCCATAAGCAGTGCATGTACTAGAGGAAGGTGGGCAGCGCAGGCTAGGCCCTCCTCCTCCCCCTGCCAGGGCTGGAGGACCAGGCTGTGGTAACCCGGATGCAGGAGAAGGCCATGGGCGTGATGCGGTGCTGGTCAATGAGGTTGTTCTCCAGGTGTGTAGAGATGAGGTCAGAGTCCTGGGCCACATGTGTGTCACATAGGGAATTCAAGGGCATGCGTCTGTGAAGGGGGTGGCAGGGCAGAGCACAGGAGAGAAGACCCTGGAAAGAAGGGGCAGGCATCACACAAGAAGAGACAAAGAGAGAGTCCCACCGTGAGAGGAGCAGTAAGACAGAGACACAGAGACCAGAACTGGGGAGGAGGCCCAGGCAGGCTCCTGATGCTGCTGTGGCCTCCTGGTCCCCTCCCACCGTGGGGCACAGCACCAGGACCCCAGTCCTGGCCCTGCTGTCCATGGTCTGCCCTGATTTTGTTGTCTGCAACCCTCCTCCTAGGCTTCGGCCTGCCAGCCATAGGACATAGCCTCCATCGTGTCAACCAAGAGGGAACAACGCATGGATTAGAGGAGGGAGAATGGCCCTCCTTTCTTGCCCAGGCCTTTCTTAGGCCTCTGTACTAAGGCCCCCCAGGCCATCTGGCCCTGGCCCACCTGGCTGCTGTTGGGGAGGGTGGGGACAGCAGATGGTCAAGGCCCTACCTGATCTCATTGTGGCTCAGGTGCCAGTGGCCTGAGGTTGGCTGATTGAGGAAGGACATGCATGGACGCCGTCGGCGCGGCTGCAGGAACTCCAGGCCTGGCTTCATGTGCACGAACACGTAGCTGGGGATGCGCTCAACATGGTTGTGGGACAGGTTGAGGGTCTCCAGCTTGCTGTGGGGTGGGGCACACAGGTGCAGAGGGATCTGATGGCTTGAGTGCCCAGTGCTGACTGGGACCACAGAAACAGCTGGAGGGGAAGTCCAGAGGCTAGAGCCCCAAATGTGGGCAGAGAGCAGGGATTCTCTCCCAGACGGCAGCTACAGCCTGGAACTCTCCACGGCTAGCGCTCATACACCTCCTGTATGGCTTCTGTGTCCTCCCTGTCACCCATGGCCCGGGAAGAGAGGATCTGGGGGGCTTCCTTGCTCCCTGCAGGCCAGCGACACCAGCCCTCGGTGTGGAGACTGAAGGACCCGTCTACTACTTTCCCTCCCTCTGCGCCTATCACTGGGCCCCCTGGGTGCCTCATCCTGACACCTCTGGAGAAAAGCCCTCAGTCTCTCAGCTCTCTCCTTTTGTCCCTAACACTCTCTTCTTGTCCTCCCTCTGCCTTGCCCAGTCTTCTCGTGGGACCTGTAGAAGCCAGATGGTCAGGAGGAAGAAATCAAGCTCCCAGAGGGCTAGCACCAGGGCCCCTGAGGGATCACGTGGCCGGTAGAGTGCAGGGAAGCCAGGCTAGGCAGGGAGGCTGATGGCGAAATTCAGGCCACCACCTTCCATAAGGTCCCCACGAGCCCCTGATCACTCCGTGGCAGGCCCCTTGGCAGGTCTGCAAGAGCAGAGGGTGGTGATGCTTCTGGAACAGGTCAGAACTGGGAAAGTGGCTTCTCTCAGCGACGCCCACGCCGTGGATGAGGCCAGCAGCGCTGTCTGTCGTGGCAGCCGGAGGAGATGGGCGCCAGGGCGAGGAGAGGCAGGGGCTGAGCTGGCCGGCTTAACTGGCTGCCAGCCCCTGCCCAGGCCCCGCGCAGCGGCCCCTCCCAGGCTGCTGTCTGCTTTCCTTTGCCCCTTTGGCAAGAGGGGGAGAGGAAAAAGGAATAATTAAACCCAAACGTCCTGGTAACTTTTTCCTGGAACAAGAGGACGCAGGGCGGGAGGCTCTGGGCTTGGAGTGGCAGGTCAGACTGTCTGTCGCGACCCCCACCTCCTCTCCCAACCATGGCCCCACCCTGCCTTGGTGGGCATCAGACCCTCCCTCAGGCTCTGGCCTGGCACCCGGCCTCCCTCTGCCCTCCACACTGTTCCTGGGACCGTGTCCTGACTCCTCAGCCCAACTTTCACAGCCCTGCAGTGTCTGGTCACTGAGAGAGAGGCCCATAAGTGCCAGCACCCCAACTTGCTGTCCAAGCCAGATCCGAGGGTCATCCCACACCCTTCTTGTAGTGAGGTAAATAGTGGCCCCTCAAACCATATGTCCACCCAGAGCCCGTGAGTGGGAACTTATTTGGCAAAAGGCTGTTTGCAGATGTAATGCGGGGAAAGATGTCAAGGTGCGCTCACCCTGGACTACCCAGTGGGCCCTGACCCAATGACAGGAGTCCTGAGAGACAGAGGAGGAGACAGAGGGAGACACACAGGGGAGGAGGCCATGTGGAGACAGAGCTGGGACTGGAGTGATACGGCCACGGGCCCAAGAACAACTCTGGCTGCAGAAGCTGGAAGAGCAGGGAAAGGTCCTCACCTACAGCCTTCGGAGGGAGCATGGCCCCCAACACCTGGACTTCAGGTGTCTGGCCTGCACAACTGGGAAAGAATCTATTTCTGTTTGCAGCCACCCAGTGTTTGGTGCTTTGTGATGGCACCCCAAAACATTTGTATGCTTCTCTTCCCCATGCCCAGCACATCCATGCCACTTCCTGCCCCTGTCACCTCTTAATGAAACTTGGCACTGGGCCAGTTCTCCCCACCACTGCTGCCCCCATCCAGGCCACAGCATCTCCCAGGTGAGCATCCTGGGGGCAGCAGGGCTGGCCTAGGCACAGGTGGTGACGGTGCTTCTGCCGCGTGGGAGGGACAGATGGAAGGCCTTAGAAGTTGGCAATATCTTGGGGATCAGGTGGTAGTTGAGGGCCCAGGCTGTCCTGAGCCCTGGGAGTAGGGGAGGAGATGATCCAAGTGACCCACCTGAGACTAGGCCCAAGCAACAAGTCCTCCCCCAGGAGCCCCTGTATCCCCTGGCCCTGTCGGGGCTTCATGACGTGACACAACCCTCTTTGCTTTCCCGGCAAGATTCTCTGGGTTCCTCTGGGCCCACCTGTGTCTGGCCTCTGTGTGCCTATCAGGGTGAAGCTCCTAGAGCTGGGTGTTGCCGAGCACCAGCACACTGAGGCTGTGGCTGTCCTTCAGCACATTCTTCATCAGCTCCTCAATGAGGTTGGCGCCCAGGTGTAGCTCCTAGGATCAGGGGTCAGGGCAAGGGGTCCACCTGCCACTCGATGGCAGCCAGGCCAGATTCTGGCTCTGGTTGTCGCCTTCTACTGGCAGCCTGGCTCTCTTCCACCCAGCTCCATCTGTGCGACTCAGGCGCCACTGTCTGCAACTCTCAGGCCCATGGCCTCTGGGGGCACCTGCCAGCTGTGCCATGGCTTCTCAGAGCCCCACAAGACGCAGCCCCTGAGAATGCTGCCAAGCAGAGGTGGACTTTTCAGGGAACTATGTGGCCAGAGAGGGTGTGGGCCTTACTTAGGGCCACCCAGTGGGTCCAGAAAAGTTCAGGATGTCCAACACCGAGCTTCTGGAAGGCTGGATCAGACTGAGGAGAGGCCCATTGGCTTCGAAACCCTGTGAGCTGCTCTGCACCTCTCAGCAGACACTCTGGTCCTTTGACTGTAACGACACTGCCTCCCCTGCCTGGGGCTCCCAGCTCACCTGCATGGGGGTAGGCTGACCAGGTGCCATGGCCCACAGCTATTCCAGTCCAGCCTTAGGTAGAGCAGGCTGCAGAAGGGCTGGAAGGCCAGGGGGGAGATGTCCTTGTCCTGTAGCTGGTTCCCTTCCACCTCCGGTGTCAGCAAATGGCTGAGCCCTGCAGGGTGAGTGGAGGCGCACCATAGCCACTCCTGAGCTCCCTGTAGAAGCTCCAGAGCCCCTGCCTGCCCCTGGAGCCCAGGGCCCCTTGGCCAGGCTGGCACTCCCACTGCCTTTCAGCCAGTGTCCTTGGGATGGTGGCCCCTCCACTTGCCTGCACCTTTCCTCTGCCTCCCCTGCTGCCCAGGCTGGGCTCTGGCCTATCCCTGGAGCCAGGCACCCTGGAAAGTGCTGTACCACAGGCTCTGTGGGAAGTTGTCTTTGAGTCTGAACTCCTAGAGGGCGTCGTCGCACAGCGAGTTCCCATCCAGGTTCTTGGGGAGGGGCAGAGGCAGCCGGGGGGCCTTTCTGGGCATGGCTTTGGGCCTGCCCGGGCAAGGGACACCCTGTTACTGTGGCTTCCTTGTTCCCATTTAATCAGGCCCGGCTGGGGGATTCCGTGTGCTGCTGCATGGGACCGGGGGCCTGTGCTGCTCTCTCTGCTCCTGTCACCCCACATCCTGGACCCTGCTGCCCTGGTGCTCACCATGCTGCCTCTCCCAGGCCTCACCCCTTCCCCTCCCCAAGTAGTGCTGTCCTGCAGACTGACACAGAGTGATGGACACCCTGTGCCGCCTGGAACCTGCCGGCCCCTCCCAGCCTAGGAGCTCCAGGAGCAGGTGCGGGAGCCATGGTGCACCATGAAGGCATGGGGTGCAGGCCTCGGGCGTCCAGTTTGTTCTTGCGCAGGCCCAGACACTCCGGGTTGGGCAGCCCCAGGAATATGTGGGCTGGAATCTTGGCAATTCCATTCTCTGTGCACACAGGGTGGCATACACTATGCCTCTCTGCACCCACACACTCAGGCTGGAAGGAGGCAGCTCCTCCGGCCCTAGGTCAGGGCATCTTCTCACTGCCGACCAGGACCCCCGGGGAGAAGGCCATCCCCAGTACACAGCAGCAGCGCAATGGCCCAGGATCCACCTGAGGGGGAGCCAGGCTGAGAGCCCTAGTGTGCGGCCTTCTCACCCCTGCTGCAGGAGTGGATGCTGGGAAGAGAGGCCACCCACCTGCCAGGTAGAGTGTGGTCAGGCCAGGGTCAGTCAGAGTGGGGACGTGCTTCATCTTGCCGTTGCCGTAGCTGCCCAAGCCTATGCCCTCGCCTGCTTTATGGCCTTTTCTGCCCATGGCCAGTGGTCTCTGAGGTGCTACTGCCACTGCCAGCCTCTGCTGCGGTCCTTCTGTTGGTGCCAGGCTCCTGGCCCCTATGGGAGGGAGGCTCCTGGAAGAAGAGAAACAAACCCAGCCTGGTCACCACAACAGGGGGGCCCACTGAGGAACTGCCAGTGATGTGGCCAGCCTAGGCTGGAACAGTAGGTTGCCGGGACCCTTCCGTTGCACCAAGGGCAAAGATCCAAATGGGAGCTCTGAGGTTGGGGAAGGAACATGACTTTGGAGGGTTCCCTTCCTGCCCCACACATGAGGGCACTTGGCTTGGGCACATTAAGAATGGGTTGGCGTCTGAGAGGCTGGTGACACTGGTGTGATTTGTGGAGGTTGAACAAAGCCTTGGCCACTCTGGACACTCATGTGGTCTCATCACTCCCAGCTGGGGGCCACCTGTCCTTACCTTTCGGGGGCCTTCTGGGATTTGAGCCCCTTCTCCTGTCTTCCTGGCCTCTTGCCTTCCTGCCCTGGCCCTCCTTGGTAGCCACTGTTCCTTCTTTGGCTTGAGGGGCCCTGCTGGCCTGCAACGGCCTGAGCTTCCCTGCCCAGGGCTTCCCTGCCCCAGCCGCTGTGGCAGCCGTGGCCTGGGGTTGAGCCTGCTCCTACTCTGGGACTGCTGGGTGCAATTCCTTCCTCTGAGCCAGCCCTGGGATGGCAGGTGATTTCTGGCCAGGGGTGAGGGGCTGGCTGGGGGCTCCATGGACTCCCTCCTTGGGGGTGGGCCAAGCCTGTGGCCAATCCAGCTGACCGTCCTCAGGCCTGTCCAGGCTGCCATTACTGGGGATGGGTCTTCCTGACCTGCAGAAGGAGCCAGTGTGGGCTGGGGTGGCAGAGACCCCTACAGGGCTGAGGGGCCTTGCCTCCTTCCTCCCAAGTGGAGCGTCAGCTGCAGACCAGCCTGCCGCCCCACTCTTCTGTACCCAGGCCTCCTCCTGCCTTTCCGTTCATCCCTGAGGAGCACTGAAGGGACAGTAGAGTCCTGCCCAATGGCATAAGCAGGTTGGCAGCCCCTGGGCCCAGTCTCCGCACCGCCTCTCAGAGCCGAGGTGGCTCTTTACTGCTGGTCCTCTCCAGGCCCTTGGGACAAGGCACAGGCGAGCCCCTGGTCCCCAGGACAATGGGCCCAGGAGAGCTTCAGCAGCCCTGGGCAGACAGCCTGGGCCTTTTCAAGGTACCTTGGGTCCTACCTCCCTTCACTTGTCCCAGTGTGTCCCAAGGACGGGAGGTAGGACGTTGCCCCAGAACCCCCTTGGCCATGTACACAGTGGTGAGCAGGGGCCTCATGTGTGTCTCTGGGAGATGAGGGGGTGGCTGCCACCTGGCACAGTTTGTTTTTAGAGGTAGAAGCCCTAGTGCTTGCTGGGAAGTGGGATTGTTGGGGACCAGGCAAGCTTAGAGGCCATCTTGAGGGGCTGTCAGCTGCTTTGAAGGAGGGGTGATAAGCCCCAGAGCCTCCCCTCCACTGTGTGGCAACTCCTCCTTAGACAGTACTGACCATGGGCCTCCTCTGTCCCTGCAGCCCAGCAGCCCAGGGGACACTGATGGTCTGCAGTGGATGGGGGACCAGATCCACCCAACTGGCCCCTCTGGTCCTCCCCCCAGGCCTGGGGCAGGGCCACCAAGCATGGCTCCAACCACTGGCCTATGGGACAAAGGCCACACACATAGCCCCTGTCTGCCAGTTCCCCTACTCCACCAGCAGGCCCTGCACTTCCAGCCTCTCAAGATTCTCCTGTCCCAGTAGGCTCTGGGGTGGCCAGATCAACTCTGTACGCAACAAACCCTGATCCATTTTTTCAGCTCCCCTGTGGGTGGCCCTGGCAACTGCCCCCTCTCCCAGGGACCCAGGAGTCCCAGCCCCTCTCCCCTCCCCACCATGGAGGTAGGACCTGGCAGCTTGGTGGCCAGCCTGCTGCATGGTGGACCCCACAGGTCTGTGGGGAGGGCCAGGGAGGGCTCTCCTCTCCCTTGCTCCCATCCTAGGCACTGGGCACAAGGCCTCCGGAGTCTGCAACCCCCTTTGCCCTCCAGGGAGGGCTCTCTGAGGGCCAGAGGCCCCTCCCAGCCCTGCCTGAGCACCCTAAATGGGCACCAGGCAGGCTCTCCTCTACTTGCTGGTGCTGGCTACTCACTGTCGAGGGGTGGGGCCCAGTGGGCTGGTTGGCAGCTGCAGTGTGGGCGAGCCCATGGGCTGGGCCAAGGCCCCTCCAGAGCAGCACCCCACCCACAGAGCCAGGACAGGGAGCAGCACACTCTTCATGGCCACTGTGGGCAGGCCCAGCAGTCTGGCGGAGGGGAGGAAGAGCTGTGAGAGACGTAGCAGTGGCCATGGTGGGACGTGGTATGTGGACACACAGTATGATGGTAAGACGACGCAAGACAGTCTCTCTCCCTGAGCTGCTGGCCCTGGCTGTGGTTCTCAGAGCCTCCCCTGCCCGCCCTGACTCTTCCCCAGGAAGGCCCCCCTTCTGCCAAACAGGCGCCTCCCAGGCCTTGCCCCTGACTTCCCCCAACATCCCCTGCTCCCACCTGAGAAGAAACACAGACATGTTTTCTTGTACCCAAGTGCTCTTGCTCTCTGTCCGTAAGGCCTGCATTTATTCTCCACTGGCCTGGGCCCAGCGGCCCTGTGAATGGGCTTCTGTCTCCACACACCACGGACCTGTGGGGCCCACCATGCAGCAGGCTGGCCACCAAGCTGCCAGGTCCTACCTC
The DNA here is from genome assembly GCA_008750895.1 of Mirza zaza. Lineage (NCBI taxonomy): Eukaryota > Metazoa > Chordata > Mammalia > Primates > Cheirogaleidae > Mirza > Mirza zaza. The sequence goes on along the minus strand of VSMD01090254.1, from coordinate 56,954 downwards.
CACGGTGGGGAGGGGAGAGAGGCTGGGACTCCTGGGTCCCTGGGAGAGGGGGCAGTTGCCAGGGCCACCTGGGCAATGACGGGTCCAGCCCCTATGGAACCTGCCAAGCCTGTGGGCTTCTGCTGTGGGCACCAGTGCTGAGGCTCCCAATTCCAGAGGAAACAGGACATGTGGGCAGAGCAAGGGCAGTGAGTGTGGACTCCTGTGCCTCAAGACCCCAGTGCTACCTGGTCACAGGCCTGCCTCAGGATGGGGCTGGTGCTGGGTTTCTCCCACCTCGCTCTGGCAGCTCTCTTCCCTGCCGGCCTCCACCTCTTCCTCTGTACAATAGGGTACAGGACGTTGCCATGCCCTGCACTGGAGCGTGTGTGCACCAGGCACTGCCCCAGACTTATTAGCCAAGAGCCCCATGTCCTAGACACCCCCAAGCCTCACACCCTTCTTGGCTGGGGTGGCACGAGGGGGTGAGGAGCCTGGGCCTGAGGTGGGGGGCTGCTGGGTGGTGGAGCAAGAGGCAAAGAAGAATGGGTGTCCTGCCCCAGGGCCAAACCAGGGTGTCCCATGGGCTGTAGACCCACAGCCGGTGCAAGGAGCCTGGCTGGCAGGCAGCGGGGCCTGGTGGGGAGCACTGATCTCACTGCAAGGCTGGCTCCTTGGGGCCAGCCTTGCACTGATCTCACTGCAAGGCTGGCTCCTTGGGGCCAGCCTTGAGGAAGCTTTTCCTACAGCTCTGTCCAGCATTGACCTATGTTTGGAAGCGAGCTTAAAAAATGAGTTAATTGTGGGCAAGGCTTGGGTGGAGGGAGGAGGAAGCAGGGGAGGAAGAACAGGGGCTGGAAGGGCTGTCAGGAAGGAGCCCCCATCTCCATCTGTGTGTCCAAGTCTCTTTCCTGGGGCAAGGGGCAGCGTGTGACCTGGCAGGGACATGGGGATGGGTGGGGGCAGGGAGGAGCCCCACAAGTGAGTTTCTCTCGGCTCCTCATTGTTGGCCCACTTGGGTGGGAGTGGCCTGAGCCCCTGAGCATGTGGGGTACGGCGGGGGGGGGGGGGGGGGGGGGGGGGGGGGGGGGGGGGGGGGGGACACAAGAGGTTGCTGCCCTAGAGGAGCCTACACTGCAGCTGACAGTCCCATATGAGCAGCACCTGGCCCACCATCACCTTTCACTCCCCCACTGCTGTCCAGGGCTCTGGTTTATGACCTGAATTTGGGATTGTGCCACATACAGACCAGAGACAGGGGCTGTGTGGAGGGTGAGCAAATGCCTCAGGAGCCAGGGATGAGGCCACTGTCTGCCTGTGCAGACGCACACACGGTGGCTGAGGCCCAGCATTCCACCTGGGGGCCGCTGCTGAAGCTGGGGGAGGGGAGCACATAGGCGGGAGGATTGAGATGTGACGCTGAGACCAAGTGAGGCTTGCCCAGGGATCCTGGCAGAGTGAGCACAACCAGCCCCCCATTTTACAGGGAAGGAAAAGAGAGGGGTTGGGCTCATCCACAACAAGACACCAGAGGCCAGGCCTCCTGAACAAGGGGTAGGACCCTCCCTGAGGTGGGACTAGTGCCTGGGCCCCTAGAGATGACTATGATGGGAGCCTTGAATCTGCCCTTCCCCCTGCCTGGGGATGGATTCTGGAATCCTGGCCCCCTACCCATTTCCCCTGTTTGCACCGCTCCCCAGGCGGTGACTAAACATCCTGCCATCTGGTTCCCATTAGCTGGGCTGGGGGTGGGGGAAAGCCTGCTCCCAGGTTTCTCTGGCTCGGCCAGCCCAGAGGAGGGAGGGACCCCACTCCTACCCACCTAGGCAGGAAGGGCGAGGCCTGGGGTGCTCTCAGCTCTCCAGCTTCCCTAGAGGCCTGTCCTTGCTACCTTTCCCCTGGGTGGGGGCCCAGCAGCCAACCCTGGTGGGCACTTGGAGACTAGTACTCCTGCCACCTACCCTGTCCGGTCTTGGGGCTCCTGGCCAAAGTGGGATCTTGAAGGAAGCCCCATGGAGCAGAGCCAGCCTTTGGGGGGACCAGCAGAACCAGAGGAGTCTAGTAAGTTTCTTCCTCAGCCTCCCACCCTCGCTCCCCTCCAAGAGCTCACTGATGGACTTGTGCTGAGACAGGCAGGGCCCCAGGCCAACATTAATCCTGAGCCTGGTGTCTGGAGCAGGGGGTGGGAGGGGTGTTGGGATTTTCCAGGAACCAGAGATGCAGCCTGCGGGATGCTGGAAAGAGCCTTGGGCTCCCAGCTCTGCCATGGACTGACTGGCTATGTGATCTTGGGAGCAAGTATCCCTGCTCAGTGCCTCAGTCTCCCCATCTCAATATGGTGGACATAGCCTCCTTAGAAAGTTCTAGAATCTGATAGCCAGAAGGGGCCTAGAAATGGTGTATTAGATGATCTAGGTTGCTTCTAGCTGCACCATCCCAGGACGTTCAGGGCAAGGAAGGGACTCCTGTTCCTTTTTCCTCTCCTCCTTTTCTCCTCCCCTTCCCTTCCAGATGGCCCATTCCCCACATACACTCACACGTGTGCACACACATGCCCTCTGCAAGTCAGGACTCAGGCTGGCAGCCTGGGGGATGCCAAAGCCATGCTCTTTGTTCCTCAGGCTTCTTGGAGCTGCATAGCTGAGAGGTCTCCTCTTGTCAATGGAGGTTTGGAGAATGGATTCTTGGCAACTGGAGTGAGAAACACTTTTGACAGGGGATCAGATAAGGACAGTGAGAAAGTGACATTTGGGCAGAGATGTGAATGAAGAGGAGATAGTTATGTAAAAAAGAACTCCAGTAAAGAGTCCTCCAAAAAGGAGTGACGGCCAGCACAAAGGTCCTGTGGCAGGAAAGGGTTTGATCCAATTTGAGAAACAGCTAGGGGACCATTATGGTGGAGCAGGCCGAGTGGGCCAGTAGGCTGTGAAAGGACAGGAGGGCCAGCTTGGGGAGGGTATGAACAGGTGGCAGACTGACTTTGCCTTTGCCCTTGAAGGAATCAGGGAGCCACTGCACACAGCTCCACACAGGAGTCACATGATTGAACTTATACACCCTCAGAGGTCCCTTAGGCTGTGGAGTGGAGCACAGACTAACTGGGGGCACGAGGGCAGGAGGCTGAGCCATTGAGGGGAGAGTGGACAGTGGCTGGCCCAGAGTGGGGTCAGAACATGGTGGGAGGAGTGAGTCAACCTCACACCTGACAGGTCAGGAGCTGGACTGTAAGGCTGGTTGTTAGACAGCCACGCTGACATCTAGAAGATAGTTTTGCACGTGTATCTGTGTTCCTGCTTTCCCACTATCTACAGGGAATTCTGTCATTGCCAAGTGCATGGAGCACCTACTATGTTTCAGACCTTTTGCCAGGGCCCAGGGCAGAACAGTGGTCTGGTATCCAAGAACACACCCTTGGGGTGACCCCCAGAGAAAGGGAACAGACCTAGTCTTGAGCCTTCCACATGTTGTCTGAATGAAACTGACACCAGTGTGTGTGTGTGTGTGTGTGTGTGTGTGTGTGTGTGTGTGTGTGTGCAGCGCTGCTGGGTCTGCCCCTGTGGGCACATGGGGGTCTCTCTGGGTACCTGTTCATGCAGTTACTTGGTATGTCACTGAAGGTGCAGGGCCTTGAGCTTTGAGAAGAAAAAAGCCAAACTTTCCATGCCCCCTTACTGTTGCCAACAACCCTTCCCATTAAAACTCATCTTATTTTAATGCCATTGAAGGCTCAGAGGATCTGGTCCCAATTAAACAACTTTTCTTGCAGATGCTTTGTGAGCACTGAACACACTAGCTGAGGTGAGTAAGGGGCACTGCCAGCCACGGTGGGGTAATCCAGGTCCTCAGCCTCTGGACTGTGGGCGTAACTGCGGAGCATGACCCTGGAAGGTGGACTGGACAGGTGGCATGCAGCCAGGGCTGGCCCACAGGGAGCAGGGGCATGGTGGCAATGGGGGACTGTGGGGGCTGCTTTCCCATCCTCTTTCTCCACCTGGAGTTCCAATTTGCTTCTGCCAATCTTGTGGGCTCCACCTGACTCCCTGTGGGCATTGAGGCCCTCAGGCTGGGGCCAGAGGCTGGACAGAAACCTGAGCTCAGGGGCTGGGGGCAACAAGGCCAGGCTGAGCACCCACTCCCACCACCAAGCCCTCCGAGTGGGCATGTTCACGTTCCAGTCCTGGGGCCTGCGTCTCCAGCTCCAGAGGCATGTGACTCAGTCCTGCCCGCTTTGCCAAGCCGTCTAGACCCGAGTGTCTCCCTGCGGAGAGGGTGAGCCCGCCTGCAGTTTCCTTTGCTGCCTGGTGCTGCCGTGCCCGACCCTTCCCCCAACCACCTGAGTGCCTGGGAGTGCTAGGGCATGAGCGGGGAAACCCACAGGTCCCCAGGGGCCCAAACGTTCTGCCCCCGTTTATGGAACCTGGGGCAAGAGGATCCAGGAAGACCCCTCAGCCCTTGCCTTCCCCACCCAGCCAGGCTCTACCCACACGTCTCACAGATGCCTCAGGCCTGGAGCAAGATTCGCCCTGGGGGGAGAGGGTGGACAGACGCTGCAGATCCTCACAGGTCCCATCCTGTGGAATGTGCTCCTGCAAGAGCTTGTGGCCTGTGATGGGGGGAGGTGAATGTGATACCCCTTGGCTCTGAGTGCCCCTCAACTGCAGGAGGTGGGGGTGGTGCCCTGAAGCAGGAAGCCTAGGGCAGGGGCATCATGGGGTGTGAAGGTGGCACTGTCTTGCATTGCCTTGGTCCTTGTCCCAGCATAGGGACTAGAAGTGACAGGAAGAGGAGGCCAAGGTCCTATGGCAGCTTCCCTATCCTCATATACCAGTAAACTCATGAGGTGGATGCAGAGGCCTAGGATGAGAACATTTTAGAGTTGACAATTTGCAGTCAGCTCCTAGGTGGGCACTGCTGTCCATCCAGGGTTAAGACCAGAGACCACTGGACTCCTCCAAGCTTACAGTGATAGTAGGCCCACCTCTGTAAGGCCCACAGTGGCAGCGCTGGAGTCCTCTGGACTTATTGGATGCCAGTAACGTGTGCTTAGCCAGGCCGGTCCCTCAGTCACAGGGCAAGTGAATGACAGCCACCTCAGGGAAAGTCAGTGTCATTCTTGTTCTGTGCACCCTTTGGGTCTCATTGCCCACATCAAAGTTTGGGGTCCCTGCAGCCTGGGGCTCTTCCTGATCTCATTTGCAAGCCCCCACTTTCATGTTCATCCTTCCTTCCATGTGCACGAAGATGGTTGGTTTCTGAGCAGGCTCCTGGCTCGCACAGATGGCGTGGGCTGGCTGCAAGACCTGGGTGCCGAGCCTGTATGCCAGGATGCCTGGGTGGATGGGAGGTCAACAGTTCAGCATGGTAGCTCTGGAGCAGAGGAGAGAGGCCCAGGGAGGAGGGGGAGGAAGAGGAAGAAGAGTGGGATGGAGGAGGGGAAGGGGGAGAGAAAGGAAGGTGGAAGAAGAGGGGAGGAACAGGGAGAGGGAGGAGAAGAGGAGGCAGTCCCCTGGCCTTGCCTTGCCTGGGGAGTCCCAAACTCAGGCCATCCTCAGCCTGACATCATTCCTCTGGCCCATCTCTCCCTCAATCCCATGCCAGGCATTGCCACTTCCTTCTCCCATGGATGTGCCTAGCTTCTTGCCCCATAACTGAGTTTTCCCCCTGAAATCAATCTCTCTCTCACACACAAAGCCTGAATTCGGTGCTCTCTACCCTTATTGGGGAGCTTCAGGGATGGGGAGGGGGAGGAGTGGAGGGACCCTTAGTGCCTTGAAGGTGCCCCAGGCTCCCTGGTTCAGGGTTGATGTGGCCCCATGAAGGGCTTCAGCTCAGACAAAATTCATCTCACTGGCCATGACTCCTGGGGCAGGTGGCACCTCCTCAGGTCTAACTCCAACAGCTGTCAGATGCGGCAGAAGCCAAGCTGCCTTCTTGGCAGAGAGGAAAGCCCTTGGACTTCAGCTTCCTTTGATCAGTAGTGTGGACTGGGGGCCCCAGCTCATATTCCCACTGCACCCTGGGGTCTGCTGCTAAAAGCAGTGGGAACACCAGGGCCGAGATGCTCATGAGGACTTTCTCTTGTCCCCATGCCCTCCGCAGGGCAGGGAGGCCAGCTGATTCAGTGAACCCAATTGCTTGGCCATACATTTCTGTGCCCACCACACAAATTGAGAGGTCTCACCTGCCTCCACCACCCACCAGACCATCCCTGGCACAGTGGGGCCAGTACCTGTCAACTGGCCTCATTTTCCAATCTCTTTTCCAAGCACCAACACATAGCTAAGGGCCTACTGGGCCCCATGACCAAGTTTCCCCCATGATTGGGAGGTTGGCTCTTGCTGCATGTGACACCCAGGTCTGCCCAGGGCCCCACAGCCTCCCCACTGGCCCATCCAGGGCTTCCTCATACAACCCAGGGTCTCTGGGCTAAAATGCCCCTTAGAGATCTTCCTCCCCTTCCCCACTGTATGAATCCACCCTGCCACATCTCTGCCCATGTCCCTGGGCTTGCACACCATCCAAGACAGGGAGCTCCTTTCCTCTCTGTGCAGTTAGCTGGTGTTTAGACAGTGCTTTCTGGTAAAAATGGTTCCTTGTATTGAGCTGGAGTCCACATTTCCAGAAGCTCCTACAGCTGGGCCCCTTCTTCCCCACTTCCTGAGAGGCCCCAGCAGACTCTGTTCCCACTCCAGCCTCCAGCCTTTCTGGTGGAAGATGCCTGAGAGGTGCTATGATTCAGGGTGATGTGGGAAGGGAGGCCCGCTGCCTCCTACAGGACCATGTCTTTAGCAGCCATCTCCGTGGGCTCAGGGCTGGCCAACAGGTCCTCCATGCAGGTGGATGGCCTGCATGATCTCTTGAGATGGTCTTCTGCCCTCAAGGCCAAGTCCCAGCCTATGCAATAGACAGAGGTGCTGAGCTGGGGAAAGATCTGCTTAGCGCACTGGCTCCATGGGGCTGGGCGGAGGAGAGAGATACTCTTCCAGAATACACAGGCTGGTTTCTTCCTGATTCTCAGGAGCAGAGGATATGGGGAGGGTGGGGGGAGGCTGCCACACTGCCGTGGTTTCTCCTGCCAAATTCCCCAGTGCCAGGAAAGATCCACAGAAAAACCCACAAGTATTTGAATGTCTGAGCTGGGGCCGTGACTGAAATTTTCTAAAAAGAAAGAAAGAAAAACAAAAACAGAAAAAGAGAGAGAAAAGATTTATAAAAAAGAAGAAGACAACCCAAAGCCCCTGCCAGCCATCAGCTTTCAGATGGGCCCAAGGCAGCAGCCATGTGGAAGGGTGGAGAGGGGCTGCACGGTGCTCTGCAGGTGGCTGGGCCCCTGAATGGGGCTGTTGGGCCTTCTCTCCATGTCCCTTCAGCACAAGTTTGAAGGCTCCATGTCATCAGAACATTCAATAGGGAACAAGGCCCTGCTCCACCCCAGCAGGGCCTGTGTCAGGGCCTCCCAAGGCCAGGCTGAAGTCCCTTCCTGTTACCCCAGATCCTGCCCACTCCTCCCAGGACAAAGCTAAGTCCTCTCTGTCACTTGGATGACTTAAATGCCTCCTAGCAAGTCCCTGGGTCTCCCTGACTCTAGAGTTACCTTCTGAACCACCCCCTCCTGGAGATTGCAGGGCAGGCACAAAGGCGCATAGAGTCTGGCAGCAGCTCCTGGCCACAAGCTGTCCTCCAGCTCCTTCCTGCCATGTCCAAGCAGCGCTGCCAGGGTTGGGGGCATTCAGTGGGCTGGGGGCTTGGAACATGTCGGGGAGGAGGGGCTGATGAATTTCATTCCATACTCATTGACTTTGAAGGGCCTGAGAGATGCAAAGTAGTTGGTAAGTGGACAGGGCAGGAAGGAGCCACAGATAGACTGGGGGGTTGAGAGTAAGGAGAGCAAGGCCACCCAGCATGATGATGATGGTGAACATTTACATGGTGCTTTGACAGGCTAGGCACTGTCCTGGGTATTTTGTAGGAATTATTTTATTATTTTAGAGACAGGGCCTTGCTCTGTTGCCCAGACTGGAGTGACATGATCATAGCTCACTGCAGCCTCAAACTCCTAGGCTCAAGCGATCCTCTTGCCTCAGCCTCCCAAGTAGCCAGAACTACAGGTGTGTACCACCATGCCTGACTAATTTTTAAATTTTTCGTAGAGATAGGATCTCACTATGTTGCCCAGGCTGGTCTTGAACTTCTGGCCTCAAGTGATCCTCCCGCCTCTGACTCTCAAAGTGCTGGGATTAAAGGCGTGAGCCACCGTGCCCAGCTCATAGAATTATTATCTCATGCCATGCTCATTAGCAACCCAGTGAAGTGGGTGTTTTCATTATCCCAGTAGGTGAGGGCAAGGAGGCACAGACAGGATAGGTAACTGACGCAAAGTCACACAGCTATGTGTAGGCATGGGATTTGAATTCAAGAATCTTCCCTTTAACTATGGCGTGAGCATGGTAAACAGGAGACAGAGCCCTGCGTAGGGAGAGGGAAGCTGAAGTCCCAGTTCCATTCTGCATCCAAGGCTCCCTTTCTTCCTGCTGGGAACCAAGGTCCCCGCAGCTGTGGCCCAGGAGAACCCGAGCGAGGCAGGAGCGTCTCCTCCCGGACAAGCATTGCCTTGACGTGTCCTCCTCCCGGCTGCCGGCAGGGCGACGCCAGCAAGGCCGGCAACAGAGAGCCAGCGCCAGCCCCAGCTCGCCCTGCGTCCCAGTCCCGCCTGGTTCCCCAAGGCCCAGGCCCTGGGTGGCACCGACGCTGGCGTGGGAGCCTGGGCGCCGGCTCCCGCCGAACCGCGGCCCAATAGGAATTCGCGGCGGGGGAGGGGCGGGCCGCAGCTGTGCTCGCCTGAGGGGTGGCCAGGTCCCGCCTGAGGGAAGAGCGCCGGCACGTGATTGACAGGCGGGCCGGCCCGTGGGGCCAGGGCGTGGGCGGGGCGCAGCTGCGAGCGCGAAACATGGCGGGGCAGGGTTCCGGTGGCGGCGGCGGCGGCGGCGACTACTATGAGGACAAGGGCGACCACAGCGTTTTCCAGGCGGCTGTGGAAGTGTTCGGGAAGCTGAAGGTGTCGCGGACCCAGGAAGCCACCTCGGGCGGGAGGCTGGGCAGGGCCCTGCCTGAGGTCCGGGCGGGCTTGCCGCGGAAGTCGGCGGCGCCGGGCGGCCTCTTTGGCGGGTCCTGGTTGCGCCTTGTTACCCTGCAGCTAGGGGCTGCCTGTGGAGCATGCATCTTTGCTCTTTGGGGTGCCCCGGGCCTTCGCGCTTGCCGTCTCCACGGCCCGTGCCTGGTAGTTGGGGCCAGCGCCACGGATGGAACTCTGCAGGACCCGGGCTGGGCGCTTGGAGAGAGTGCAGAGACGGAGGACCAAGGGAGGCCCTGGCCTCAAGGAGCTTGCGGGGTCTGGGGTAGACAGATGGGCAGAGCCCAGTGCCACTCTCTCAGATCAGCGAGATGAGGGCTCGGCATCAGATGCCAGGGGTGGCCTCCAAAACTCCTCAAAGCAGCAGTGAGGAAGCTGGGCCCCTAAGTTCAGGGAGCTGTCCCAGGTCCCCTTGGCCCACTGGCCGCTCCCTCTGCCCCGCCTCCTCCCTTCCCACCCTGCCTCCTCTCCCTCCCCTCCATCTCTCTCCCCTCTTCTTCCTCACCCCTCTCCACTTTGTCTGCCCCGCCCCCATCCCCGCCGCTGTACCCGCCCCTCCACCACAGGCTCAGTGGTCTCTCCTTCTCTTCCTCCCCTTTCCCTCTGCCGGGGAACCTAGATCTGATGTCTTAGGTGTTGCTTCTAGGGCTTGCTGCCACAAGAGCCCAGAAGGGACACACTTGAAGGCATGGGGGCTGCAAGCCGCAGAAGGTGTGGGTTTGATAATGAGGGGAAGTGAACTCTTGACAGGATGGAAGGAGAGCTCGAGGGGTGCTGGGCTGCAGGGCATGTGTGAAGGCAGGCATCATGAAAGCTTACAGAAGCGCGTTGGCACCTTTCAGTGGTCGTGCTTCCTAAAGTTTCTGCCTTGCCCTTTCCTTGCTTAGGACCTAAACTGTCCCTTCCTAGAAGGTCTGTATATCACAGAACCAAAGACGATTCAAGAACTGCTGTGTAGCCCCTCAAAGTACCGCTTGGAGATCCTGGAGTGGATGTGTATACGGTAACACCCTGCTTTCTTCCTTTTCCCATCTGGGGGGTACACCATGCCTCCCAGCCCATCTGGGGAAGATGGGGTTTGTGCTTTCTGTGATAGCTATCCTCCCAGAGGCCTCCCTGAGAGCAAGCTGGTTAGGTGGGAAGTGCTGACTACTGAGCCATGCTGAAATTGGGGGTGAAGTGGATCCCAGCAGTGCCAGGCTAGGCCATCCACCTCCTTGATGCTGTGCTGAGCTGGATTTTGGAGGGTTTTTCTTGCTTTAACTACCAGTTTGGAGATGGTCTACACCAGTCCTCTCAGTCTCAGACTAGGAAGCTGAGGGTCAGGCTGAAGCCATGAACTGTCCCAGGTCTTGCAGTGCAGGAGTGACAACCAGGGCCATGGCAAGGTGGAGCTCAGGCTCTAACAGCCTTGTGGAAAGAGCCTCTTTCTCTGCATGGTGGGGGGGCTGCCACGGTGGCAAGCTCCTAGGGCTCCCTAGCAAGAGCCTGAGGCCTCAGCAGCTGAGGTGACATCCCCAGGACCTCAGTGTTGCACCAGGCATGGAGCTCGGAGCTGGGTGTACAGCAGTTGGACTGTGTTGCTTTGAAGGAGGAGAGCCAGTGGGAGACTTGAGCTGTGTGTGGCTTACGAAATGTGTCTGGGTATTACAAGACTTCCTAACTTCCATGCAATCTGCGTCTGGAACCTGTTCTGCCCCCGGGATCACTCTTAAGACAAAATACGAGTGGCCCCTGTCACATGTATTGGTGTGCTGCTGTCAAGGCAGGGCTGCACCATGCCAAGGGTGAATAACTGACTGTGACTATAGAGTCTGTCACAGCAGGAGCCTCCCAAATGGCTTAAAGGAGGGCTCAGTGAGCCTTTTCTGCAAAGGCCCACACAGTCAACATTGTCAGTCTCTGCCATTGTGGCACAGAAATAGCCACAGACAGCATGTGGAGGAATAGGCAGGGCTGAATGCCAATAAAACTTTATTTACAGAAACAGGGCTTGCTTATGGGCTGACCCCTCTCTGGGAAGAGCTAAGTGTTGGCATTCACTAATGGCAGATTATTCTGTGACAAGAGGTGATGATTGTTCATTCATTGGACACTAACTGGCCACAATATTAAGCCCCATGAATACAGAATGGAAAGCCAGCTCCTGGCCTTGGCAAGCCTGTGATCTGGGAGATGAGAGCTCAGTAGAAGGAGGTACCTGGGCCCCACTGGGACAGAGGGATTCCAAGGTGGCTGTGAGCTACCCAGGGGAGGCCATGTCCTCCGGGAGCTGGCAACTGGGTACCCTGGGACTGGAAGGGAAGAAAGTGCCCCACCCCGGAGGAGCAGGTGCTGGCCTTGGGTTAGTGCCAGAGGGCCTGGTCCACACCCCAAAGCCATCCAGCACCACTGTTTCAAGAAAGAGCTCAGAGTGTTGAGGAGTTCTCTCTTTTCCCCTTGTGTGATGATCTCTCTCTCTTTTTTCTTTTAACTGTGAGAAGAATTTTCATTTCAGTATTCAAGTGCACGTTTCTGAGGTAAACTTTTTGAAGTGTTTTTCTTAAGAATTTGTGGAGATGAAATTAACATGACATAAAATTAACCATTCTATGGTGTCATTTAGTACATATACACAAGCAGTTCACTCCTGAGAGCAAGTGTACAGATGGGGTGGTGAGGGGGATTCTCCAGCCCTCTCAGGCCTCCCTGGCTTTGCTGTTTTCTTGCAGGGTTTGTCCCACCTTGCAGGACAAGTTCAGCTTACTAAAGGGAGCCCCAGCAGAGGTGAAGATCCAAGGTAAGTCTTGTTATGGGAGTGCAGAGTTTGGTGGTAAATTCTGTGCAATTCTGAGCTTGCTTACAGCCTCCTCCCTGAGTTGTAGTGAATTTTACAGCAGACTGGAGTTTTCTTTTGAATGGTGCACACTCTGTGAATGTTACTAGAGCCTTCTAAAATCAAGACTTCCTGATTCTAGATATGGTGACAATAAGAGCTCCTCTCACAAGGACCAAGAGCGTGTCAGTCCTCTGCAGCACTGGTAGGCAGAGGTGGCGACCGTTGCCAGCAGCATTGGTGGTTCTGTCTCCCCAGCACATGCACACGCTGTCTGCACATGGCGATCTTGGGAGCATGCCTATTGCTCTGTGCTGGGGCTTGTCTTATAACTCTTCTTTTCCATCATTTCTTGGTAAAAACTGTCCTTAACCTGGTAATGACTATTAGATGGCTGACTTTTCACCTTCACAACGATGTCTCCAAAAGTCGATGGAATTTCAAAGGTCAAATTTTTCATGGGCACGTGTTTGTTCTGACTGCTCCTGAGTGGGTAAACTGGACCTCAGAGCCCTGATCCATGCCCTGGCTGGCATTGCCAAATTAATTATCTGGATAGTCGTCCCCGCAGCTGAACTTGGCTGGAAAAACTGAATGTTTTATCTTGCAGCAGTCTGTAGCCTGGCTTGGGCCACACAGAAGTACTGTCCTTGTCCCTGGAGCTGTTGTGTCTGGTACTTGCCTACTAATGGGATCACCCAGAGGCCATAAGATGGCATGTGAATTCTCTGACACACACAGACACACATACTAACCCTGACCTTGGCCCTCAGGCTGGCCCCTAGTCTAGCCACAGCCTTGACTTCACCATTCCTGGCCTCAATTTCCTCTTCTATAAAGTGGATTTGAAACCCCCAGCCTTGCCTACCTCTTCAGAGTGTGCTGAATGTTGGGTTTATCAAAGAGTGTGAGAAAACCAGGACAAGTAGGGGGCTAGGATAGTTCTATAATTCATGTGACAAATATTAAAGGAGCACCTACTATATACAGGGCACTATTTTAGGTGCTGGGGGTGTAGCAGCAAATCGTGCTGCCTTCCCAGAGCTTACGTGCTAGCCGGGAGAGACAGGCGATGGACAGACAGGGCAGGAAGATCCTCAGAGCATTGGATGGTGAGAAGTGTTGTGAACAGCCAGGCAAGGCCAGAGTGGTACTACCTGGGTGGCTTTGGGGAAGGGTGGTACTACTGAGGTAAGGTAGCAGGAAGAGAGGAAGTGAGCGGGGCAGATGGCAGGAGGAATAGTGTTCAGGGTGAGGGAGCAGCGTGTGCAAAGGGCCTGAGGTATGCTTGTGCCTGGCACCTTTGAGGACCAGTGAGGAGGTCCATGTGGCTGGAGTAGACTGGAGAGCAAGGGGAGAGGTCAGGCTGGGTCTTGTGAGCCACGGAAAGATACTGGTTCTTACTCTGAGGAAGGCTGGTGCCGGATGTTGGGCCTAACAAGACCCTGGGCCAACTGTGGCAAGAATAGGAGCCCCAGAGCCCCAGGCAGAGGCAGGGACACCAGTGCAGCTCTTGCAGAAGCTGATCTAGGCGAGAGTTGGGGGGTAGCAGAGGGAGAGCACTGGTCAGATCCTGGATTTAGCGTGAGGGGAGGGTTGGCTGGATTCACCGTGTGGGAGAGAGGGGTCAGGTAGGTCATGATGATTTGGGGTTAAGGACTGTGGGAGGTGGACTTCCTTGGGGAGTACAGTTGGCATTTGTGAAGTATCTGCAGGGTTGCTGAGTGCCTTCACATGGATGCTCTGCTTGCTTCTTGTGACAAACCTTCCAAAGCAGGCACCGTGCAGGGTTGCGCCTGTTCTGTTGTTGAGGCATATAGGGGTTGGAGAAGGGTCTTGCCTGTGAGGGGATTGAGGGTGTTGCCACAGGGTAGGTGGGGGGATGGGGCTGGCACCACCCCAGGCTTCCTGGCTCAAAGTCCTGGCCTTTCTCTGTATACCAGGCAGTTACTTGGAAGATGTGTTTGGATGGCCTCTGTGCCATGCAGGAACTCAAGTTCACTATGTGTAAAATGGAACCAAGGCCCATGTCCTAGGGTTGCTGGTAGGAGATGTGGTGTCTCCTACCATGGTGACATGAAAGACCTTTAGGACATCAACACATGTGAGCGGTGGTTCCTTTTGCTTTGGCCTCACGAGGTCTTGGAGGGCGGCACGCAGTGTGTTTCAGAGGCTCCCTAGCCGCTGTCTGCTCTTCAGGCAGTCGACTGGCTTCTACTAAAGCCAGAGTTCGAGAGCCCCGAGTATGGAAGAGTGTGGGCGCAACCCTTTAGTGTCAGGTGAGGAAACTGACACCCAGAGAGTACAGGTCATATGGCAACAGGCAGCTCGGGCACCGGGATATGTCTTCCGGCTACCTCTGATCCACCCTGGTCTTGGCCTCGTGTGCTAGGCTTATGGGAACACCCTCACTACGGGAGCCTTGTCGCCCTGCGTGTCGCGAGCCTCCTGGGTATTTGGTGTTGTCTTCTGGTTGGGTGGGTGCTTACAGTGACAGGGTCGTTGTGCTCCGACAGAGATGGTGAAACTAGGCCATGAGCTGATGCTGTGCACGCCAGATGACCAGGAGCTCCTGAAGGTAAGAGAGGGAGCTCGACTGTCTACCCAGAGGACATGCACACTTTCTGCCCTGGGCTGGGGACCTGGGTGATGCCGGCATGGGGATCGGAGCAGTTTATGACACTGGTGCCTTTGAGATTCCTCAGGTCCCCGAGCCAGCTTCGTGCCGCTATTTCTCAAGGTGTCCCTGGGGCAATAGCTGCTAGGATTCTCTTGGGCAGACCCTAGCTGTGCCTTGGGCACAGGGGAGAGGGCGACTATGGAGGTGGAGGCAGATCTCTGGCTGATGATGACCAAAAGGACATAGAGTGTGTCCTGTCCTTGGTTGATGACTACATTCTTGCCCAGCACTTTGACAGTAATTGTCACAGACACTCTCGGCGGTAGGGGAGGTGATGGACAACTCACTTGAGGTCACAGGGTAGCAGAGCCCAGGCCCCCACCATGCTGCCTACCCACGTGTTTCTACCCAGAGGCCCCCTACCCACTGCTAGTCAGAAGAACCCCGCCTTCCCTTAACATTTCTGAATTTTGAAATAATTATTTTCACTTTTGATTATTATGAATAATGCTGCTATGAACATTCTTGTATGACTTTCTGACTGAACACATCTTGGGCATGTAGCCATGTCTGAATTGGTGGGTCACATGGTAGCTCTATTTGTTTCATAGCAGGATGCTGAAAATAAGTAGTAAATTGCATTAACTGTTTAAAACTTTACTGAATCTTTCAAAACAAATAACACGTATTATTTTATATTTTTTAAAATAAAGAAAAATAAAATGGAATGAAAATATGTGAAAAGGGTTTTTTTTTTTTTGGAGACAGAGTTTTGCTCTGTTGCCCGGGCTAGAGTGCCGTGGCATCAGCCTAGCTCACAGCAGTCTCAAACTCCTGGGCTTGAGCAATCCTTCCACCTCAGCCTCCTGAGTAGCTGGGACTATAGGCATGCGCCACCATGCCCGGCTAATTTTTCTATTTTTGGTAGAGACGGGGTCTCGCTCTTGCTCAAGCTGGTCTTGAACTCCTGAGCTCTAGTGATCTTCCTGCCTTGGCCTCTCAGAGTGCTGGGATGACAGGTACGAGCCACCGTGCCTGGCCTGAAAATAGTTTGAACAGGGGTACTACGTAACATGGGTACTGAGGTGGAAGTTGTTTGCATGCACCTTGCCCCATCACGGCAGCTTCAGCTGTTCCTGGCCTTGTCCTGGAGGTCACCCTGACGAATGGGCCACCATCAGGTCCCTGTGGGCTGTGTTCTGTCTTAGTAGGCCCTGCTGCATGTCACATACCCACTCAGTAAGCTGTGCTGTTAGCTCTGTGATAAGCACACACTCCTATATGTTTCTGCAGCACCTGGCATGTTCCAGAGTGTGGTCCTAGGCATCATGGCAGCCTGAGGCAGGGGCTGGGCAGGGAGCACTTGATGGCGGAAGCCTTTGAGGCCAAAGTCCCTGAGCTAGTCCAAGATGTGGCCAGGCAGGGGCAGAGGTGGCATGTAGGGCAGGGGTGCCTGGAGCAGCTGCCTCAGCTTAGCTGAGGTCTTGCCAGTGAATATATGTGGCCTTCCCTGCCCAGGGCTGTGCCTGTG
The DNA here is from genome assembly GCA_008750895.1 of Mirza zaza. NCBI lineage: Eukaryota > Metazoa > Chordata > Mammalia > Primates > Cheirogaleidae > Mirza > Mirza zaza. The sequence continues at coordinate 40,879 of VSMD01090254.1, read as the reverse complement.
CCCAGAAGCAGCTGCACTTCATGGACCAGTTGCTGGATGCAGTCCGGAGCCTGACCATTGGATACTCCAGTTGCTCAAGGTAAACGTTCGGATGGCCCAGATAGGTGCCCTGGACAGTCTTGTCTTGGTCCTAGATCTAGAGCTCATGGGACTGGGGGTGCATCTGCAGCTGGGGTCTCACTCCCCATCTGGGGGCAGCAGCTTGCTGTCAGCAGCCACCTGCTGGCCCAGGATCTAAGGATGCCATCTGAGGCAGGACATCCCTCTTGGGGATCTGGCTGGCCAGTCTAGGCTAAGGAGTTTATGGGCAAGGGGTGGCTGTGTCCTAAGGATGCCAGGCTGCTGCCCAAGGTCCCAGGTGTGAGTTGGAAGGAGTGGTGTGGGCCTGGGAGAAGATGGGCCAGGCACGTTGGAGGTGGATGAGCACCTGAAGTAGTGGGGCTCCTTTTCCTGGCCTTGGCCTGGTCTTGTTCTGCCTCTTGGGTCTTCCATGTGGGACCAGCGGCCTTCTGGGTCAGTGCTGCAGCCTGTGATGACGGGGCCCTGGGGGCTGCCTTTGCAGGCTGAAAGAACACTTCAAGGACACCACAGAGAAGAATGAGGTATTGCTGGACGAGCTCTTCTCCAGCCCCCACCTGCAGACGTTCCTGAGCCCCGAGTGTGACCCACAGCATCTGGACATGCAGTCCCTCCTCGACAAGCAGAGTGTCGACTGGCAGCGGTATGTGCTCCACAAGGCTTCGGCAGCAGTGCTGCAGGTTCCTGTCCTAGCTCCAGCCCCCCCCTGGTTCTGTTACCACAGACACTCATGGTGGTGTGGAGCTGGAAATGTCCTCCTTTCTCTCCCTGTAGGGACAGCCGCTCTGCCAAGTCTGAGGAGGAGAAGGTGGCGGAGCTGGCCAGCCAGCTGCAGGAGAGCACTGCCAAGCTGCAGGCGCTCAGAGTGGAGGTGAGGGGTGCCTGCTGCTGGGAGCAGTGAGGCTTGGGGGGGCCCATTTTGTGTCCTAGGGAAGTGATGTCACCTCCCCCAGCATGTGAGGCTTAAGGGAGGTGACTCATACACAGTGCCCAACAGGTTCTAGAATGCTGCGGCTTCTCACTCCACACAAAGGTGGGGGCGCCAAGGCTGGGCCTGGGGAGCAAAGTTCTGTGTGCAAGCTGGGAAGCTTGCCTGAGCTCCCTGCTTGCCTGTGCCTTGTCACATGTGGCCCTCTTGGCAGCTTTTGGCGCAGCCTCTTTCTATGCTTATGAAAAAGACTGAGGCCCACACTAGTGTAAGTGGCAGGATTGAGGCCCGAAGCCAGCAAGAAGGTCTTGCTCTAAGCTGAATTGCTCCATTCAGCCCCTCTGTCTGCTGTCATCCCGACTGCACGGTGTGGCCGGCCAGGCAGGGGCAGTTTTGAGAGACTCTCTGCCTTTGGCTTTGCAGTGCTTTGCGCAGCACAAGCAAGGGGCCGCTGTGGGTGGGGCCGACACCAGCACCCTGGACCAGAAGCTGCGCCTGGTCATCTCTGACTTCCACCAGCTCATCTTGGCTTTCCTCCAAGTCTATGACAATGAGCTGGGTGAGTGCTGCCAGCGCCCAGGCCCCAACCTCCATCTGTGCGGCCCCATCGTCCAGGCCGTGTACCAGTCTCTGACTTCCTGCAGCCAAGTAAGAATTGTTCTCCCCTCTCCCCTGCCCTGCCTTGCTCACTCATACTGACAGCTCACACCCTCCCTGGGCTTAGGGGCCTCAGCAGTCCTTGATGAGGGACCTGAGGGCTGGGCTGAGGGGCTGAGAGGGGCTTGCCCTGGGTTCCCTGCAAGCCAGCATGTGGCAAGGCTCTGGGCTCCAGGCCTGGGACCTTCAGTGGGTTGGGCCAAATGCTTCTCTTGGTGTCATAGAAGGAGGGCACCTGTGTGGTGGAGGGGTGATGTGGGTATTGCCCCCAAACCCACTGCACTTCAGGTATTAACTAAATCAAGACTCTGGGCTCTGAAGAGGTTTGCACACTGCCTGTGTTAGGTCCTACTTGCCATGGTATGCGACCTTATCCCAGCCTCCAGCTTCCGTCTTTATATTGGTCTCATTCTGTTTTCACATTATACCCAAACAAATCAAGATCCATTCATTCTTGTACATGACCAAGAACTGTGCCATACAGGCAGACAAATGCTTGCCTGTCTGTGCCCATGACCGGCTCCGGCAAGACAGGAGAAAGTGGTCTCTCACTGTCACGCTAAGTAGGTGTTTACTTGTTGCGTTGTTCCACCTTTCAGAACCCCAGAGGCCAACCCTAAAAAGCTAGGATTGGTTATGATTATCACACTTGCCGTATGCAGAACTCTGGTCTTGGCTCAAGGGTTTCATACCATTTATTTTGGTTTTTTAATGGAGAGGCTCCAAGACTTCACAACCTCTGACTACCCTGTCTTGTGAGACCCACCAATGGATAGTTAGGGCACAGGCTTCTCCTGCCCTTTTTTCTTGGGCCATTTGCCTTACTCGGTCTGGGAGGACATGTAGTGCTGACTGGCATGTCACTAGGCACTGAAGGTTACCAGAGTAGCATCATAGTATGGCATCCCCACCAGGCCAGGAGGTAGGGGACTTAGATCTGAGAACTCTGTCTTTGGGGGCGAATGCTACATGCTGAGTGTGAACTTGGGTGGGAAGTAGGAGATGCTATCTCTAGGTCAAACCAGCAGCATTTAATGCCCACATGTTCCCTCCCCAGCTATTAAAGGCAGTCGTGAAGGTCGCTGACACCTCTGTGAAAGCCGTGGAGACAGTGAGGAAGCAGCAGGGCGAGCAGATCTGCTGGGGCAGTGACAACTCTGTGATGAGTCTAGGTATGTGGTTGCCCTCTTGGCTTCTTTTTTGTGCACACCAGCACTTGGGGAGCATGTTTTCCTTTCCTTGAAAAAAGAAACACTTTCAATGGATTATAAAATATATTTATTGCAGAAAATTCAGGTAACCCAAAGGCCTGCAGAGTTAAAAATAAAAATGACCCTGGCGACCCACAGGTGGTTGGTGTTAGTATTTTGGTCTATTTCTCTCCATTCTTTTTCCTGTTACCGTTTTTTTTAAAGTTAAATGTACTCATAAGATGGGTATTATGTTTTGTATTATGTTCTTTTCCTTTGACTTTATTTGAAGTGTTTTCCCATTTTTCCTAAGTCACATTTTTAATTTGCAAATATTATTCTAGTCAGATACCTGCTAACATTTGCTTAACATTTTCTATTACTCAATCTGTAGGTCAGTTTCAGTTTTTACTATTACACATACTGCTATGGCAGGATTTATAATAGTGAGAAAATGGAAATGGTCTCGAGTTCTAAGGTCGGGTAATGCTCGGGTAACTAATGCGGTGTCTACACGGCGGGGATCGCATCCGTTGTTTAGAGTTGGTTACGAGGACATGAGGAAATGCATATTACAAAATGTTAAACGAAAAATGCAAGTGAAGAAATGAAATATACAGTATAATCTCCCCTTTCTAAGGGAAACAAATGTAGAAGAAACCCTTGAAGGAAATGAGCCAGAATGTGGATGCTGGTTCCGCGTCGGAACCAGCCTTGGCTCTAGTCTTCAGACATTCTCCAATGAGTGTGCATTACTTGGGTTACGTTTCTCCTTGATTTTCAGTCTTAAAGAAAAGTGCACAGTGAATATGTTTAGACATTCATCTTCTATTATGTCCTTAAGATAGAGTTCCTGAGGGGTTAGTGGTACCAGGTCGTTAGGCTCAAACGATTTCCCTTTTACAGTGTCTTCAGCAGCCCTGCATTTGATTCTTTTCACAGTTTTGCTGCTGTGTAGGTGCACAATTGTATCTGAATTCAATTTCAATTAAATTTTCCTTCTGAATAATTTTTTTAATTGTGGAAATACACATTAAGAAAAATTTTTTCTGTTGGTTTCTTGAGCATATTTTTAATATTGTTTTAAAAGCCCTTTGTCTATAAAAATAAAGAATATCCAGTATATAGATGACAAAAAAAAGAAAAAGAAAAACAGCATCTCGGGAGGAGTCTCAACTTACAGGGCCAGAAATGGTTTGGTTTACCAAACTGGTTTGGTATTTTCTCTGTGCTATATCAAACCTCCTTCATTCTACTTCAAATGATTTCAAAGTGAATACTTGTGTCACCATAGCCCAGGTCGAGAAGTGGGACATGGCTAGCATCTCCCATGTGCCTCTTTTGATTGTAATCCTCTCCTGCCTCCAGGTAACTGCTTTCCTGACTTGGTGACAGTTATTTCTTTGTGAGATTCACCTATATTGTGTGGATCTGTAATTTGTTCATTTTCATTGCCATTGTACGAGTCAGGAAACTTTTCCTGTAAAGGGTCCTATAGTAAATATTTTAGGCATTACAGGCTCCATGGTCTCTGTGGCAACTACTCAACTTTGCTGTTGTCACAGGAAAGCAGCCATAGAGGATGCATAGATGAGAGAATCTGGCTGTGTTTCTGGAAAACCTCACTTATAAAAGCAGGTGATGGACTGTAGTTTGCCAACTCATGCTACATAATGTTACCTTGGAGGCCTACACTGTGCAGTGCTCATCCGTTCTACTGTTGGTGCATGTGTGGGTTGTTCCAGTGTCTTCAGTGTGACTTGGTCCTGCCATGTTGCCCGTCCCCCACCAGTAGTGCATGAGCCATCCCTTTGCTTCACACCCCCACCACACTTGCTACTTCCAGCTTTCTTACTGGCTGTAGGTGTGTACTCATGTTGGTAGGTGTGTACTGTATTTCATTGCATCTTTATTTTGCATTTCATTGGTTACCAACAAGGTTGTAACTTTTCATACCTTTATTGACCATTGAAGTTTTCTCTTATGTGAAGTACCTGTTTCAGTCTTGTTCATCTTTCTGTTGAGTTGCTCGTCTCTTTCTCATTGATTTTCAGCCCTTTTTGTGTTCTGGACGCGACTTTTTGCACGTTCAGTGTATCGCATGTATCTGTTTCCGCTGTGTGGCTTAGCTCTTCACACCTTTCCTGTGGTCCTATGGTCCTTTCCCGTACAGTAGCTTTCCATTTGAATGTAGTGAGATGTAGCCATCATTTCTTTATGGGCAGGCCTCCTGTGTTTCACTGACGAATACTTTTCTACTCCAGCGTCCTGAAGATACTTTCTTATATTGTCTTCCAAAAACTGCATAGTATTACCTTCTTCAGTTAGGTCAGTAATCTTCCAAGAGTTGAATCTTGGTGTAGGGTGAGGTGTGGGTCCACATTTGTCTCAGCACCATTGAATGGAATTCACTCTCCCGGTTGGTCTGTAATACTGCCACCTCTGTTAGTTACCACGTGCCCACACATGTGTGGGTTTCCGGGCTCTCTATTCTTTTTTTTTTTTTTTTAAATCTCTGCACTAATACCACATTTAAGGAGGTTAGAAAATAAATGGCTAAATAAATCCAAAGAAAGAAGGTAAAGCCAATTTTCCTATTTTACTCTTCTTCATTTTTTTTTCCAAAGGTGAAATCCATATACCAGATGTTCCTCTTCATTTTTAACAATAACAGCTTATATTCACTTATATTCACATAACGTTCACCATTTGAAAAGTGTACAATTCAGCAGCTTTTAAGATATTTACAGCATTCTGTAACCATCACCACTACCTAAGTCCAGGACATTTTCATCACCCCCAAAAGAAATCCCATACCATTAGCAATCAGTCCCCACTCCCCTAGCCCAGCTCCTGGCAACTACCGATCTGCCATCTGTCTCTGCAGATTTGCCTATCTGGACATTGCTATAAATAGGATCACATGACATGTGTCCTTTTGTGTCTGGCTTCTTTCACTGAGCGTGATATTTTGTAAGGTTTATCCATGTACTCCACTCCTTTCTGGGACTGAATGATAGTCCCTTGTTTGGATACACTACCTTCTGTTTATCCATTTACCTGTCGGTACACATGTGGTGGTTCCTACCTTCTGGCAGTTATGAATAATGCTGCTATGAATGTGTGCACAAGTGTGTGTGTGAGCTGGGGTTTTCAGTTCGTTGGGCTACATACCCAGGAATAGGATTTCTGGGTCACATGGTGACTCTATATTTAACTTTTTGAGGTATTGCCAGACTGTTTTATCCGTTCTACCAATCTCAACCTTTTCACCGTGTTGTTTCATCCATTTATACTTAACGTAAATACCGATAATCCTCTAGTCCTCTTGTTTCTTTAGTGTTAAATAGATATTTTCTAGCATACCATTTTCATTGCTTTATTGTTTCTTTAACTCTATTTTTTTAAAGTTATTTTCTTAGTGGTTGACCTTAGAATTACAGTTGACATCTTAAACAGTTGAGTACCGAGTTCATTTCAACAGTACACAGAAACGTTGCTCTAACATAGCTTTCTTCCTTCTCCTCTCCTTTGTGCTGTTATTTTATACAAATCACAACTATAATTATGTATTGTATACCTGTCAACATAGATTTATAATTGTTGTTTTATGCAATTGTAGCACATAGGGGAAGAAAAGAGTCACAAATAAAAATACTTACTTTTTAAAAATACTTACATTTTATATTTACCTGTGTTGGTACCTTTTGGAGTTCTTTATTTCTTCATGTGGATTTGAGTTACTGTCTAGTGTCCCTTCATTTCAGCCTGGAAGACTACATTTAGAATTTCTTTTTTTTTCTTTACATCCACAACGTTTGCAGCATACCTTTAGTATTTCTTAAAGGGAAGGTCTACTAGTGACGAACGTCCTCAGTTTTTGTTTATCTGGGAATATCTTAATTTCTCCTTCGTCTTTGAAGGTAATCTTGCTGGATATAGAATTCCTGGTGGACAGTTCTTTTCTTTTGTACTTTGAATATGTTATCCCACTATTTCTGGCCTTCATAACTTCTGACATGAAATTAGCTCGCCATCTTATTGAGGACCATTGTACACAATAAATCTGTTCACTTGTTTTCAAAATTCTGTTGGTCTATGGCTTTTGATAGTTTAATTATAATGTCTCTGTGTGAATGGCTTTGAGTTTATCCCATTTGGAGCTTTTTGAACTTTTTGGATGTGGAAACTCATATTTTTCATCAACATTCAGCTGAGCAGTTGACAGCTCTTTCTTCTTTACTTTGTGCTTATTCAGAGCCTTAAGGGCAGCCAGAAGTGAGCTCAGGGCCTTCCAGGTCTTTCCTGGGCACTTTCACAGCCCTAGGCATGCACGTGGGCTTCCTGGGTCCCAAGACTATGTCAGAGCTTCTCAGAGCCCTTGGGGACAGCTCCTTCCCCAACCTTTCCTCTCCGGCTTATGGTCAGTCTTTTGTTTGCAGCAGCAACCAAGGCATTTACCTAGAAATATTTTCCACTGATGTGCCCTCAAGTAGTGGCTTTGGGTCATACAGCCCCTGAGCCCTCCTTTGGTGACTGTCTTTGGATGAACTCTCCAGCCTACCCTCTCCTCGGGCAGCTTCCCTTCTCACTGCTTTTGGCCTTGGCGCATGCCTGCCACATGAGTGCCACATGAGCACTCAGGAGTCATTTCTTGCTGATTGAACTGCACCAGAATCCTCCACTTTAAAATTTATTATAGCATTTATCCTAGTAACCACTGTCACCAGGACTCTCACCCCAGTGTGTAGAATTGCTGTTAATAAACTGTGTGTAATCCATGCCGTCATTATTATAGTAATGATCATTAGTATCCTAATAGTGTGCCACCTTACCCGTGACTGTGGCACCATGAGACTGGTGACAGGTTTTGCTTTTCAGATAGGCATCACGTGCGTCAGGCTGTGCGAATCGGCAGCACTTTGTGGGCAGGGAAGCCTGTGCTCACCCTCAAGCCCTGGCCACCTCGGGGTCTGGAGAGATGTGAGGGGAGCAGGGCCAGCAGGGCGCTGACTTCTCTCGTGGCTCTGGACTTGGCTCCTGTCAAGGCACCTTCCTGATTTGGTTTGCAATGAATTCCTAGGCTTGAGACATGCCCAAAGAAGGGAGCCAGCATCAAATGCACACCAAAGGCCACTTGGAACTGTCGTTTACTTGTCCCTTTCTTATCTGACACATTGAGGGCCTTGGTCTCGGTGACCTCCTCAAGCCCTGCTACCATGGAAGGTCTGTGTTGCTGTGCTATTTCTCCTCCCACCTATCTGCGTGTCAGTGGCCAGGCTGTATTGGTGGCATGTCCCCAAATATTGAAGGGAGGGGCCCAGTGTGCCTGCTGGGCCCGTGCCTGGATATGTGGCCTCATGTGAGCAGGGAGGGCCTTGGCAGTGTGGGCTGGCAGCTTGTCCCATTGTCATTCCCCACACACTGGGTGTCGCCATCCTGATCGGGTGCACCTGCAATCTCGTTTGCCTCCCAGGGCCCCTGAGAGCTCACTGCCATGAAAATATCGATGTGTTTAGAAGCGAAGCAACCCTCTCAGTGCTGGGAAGAGGGGAGGGCAGTTGAGGGCACCACCACAGGAAAGATGTTAACAGGTTCTGGAAAGCAGAAAGTGAACAGCACAATGGCTGGGGACAGCTGCAGTGAGAGGACAGCCCCAGGGAGCAGCTGGGGAGCCCTGGGAGGGGCAGTGGTGAGTAGACTGGAAGAAGAGGGCGGAAGCGAAGAAAATTTTTGAAATGAATAAGCAAACTAGGCTCCTCCAAACTCCTGCTAAGGAGAGACGCCACAGGAAGCAGATGGCCCCACCACAGCATAGCACGGGCAGCGCCAGCTACCCAGGCTGCCTCTCCCAACCCCAGCAGCTGTCCAGGGCTAGGAGAAGAGAACCAGCACCATGCAAGAGAGAAGAAAGACCTGAGTAAGCAGGAAATGTGAGTGAACATACTCATCGTAACATCCGATATGCCTGCAAAGCGGTGAAAACCCAGCAGTGAGGAAAGACTAGAAAACAAAACGAGGTGGCAACTGTAAGAGTACAGAGAAAAGAGACAGAACAATGGACACGGGTAAGCGACATGGAGGCCCAAACCCGGTGGCGACCGAACACACCAGAGAGAGAGGAAGGGAGATGGAGGCGGGGGTTGCCCAGAAAGTGACAGGCAAAGCAGACTGAGTCAGCTGATTGAGGCTTCAGATTCCAAAAACAGGACAGATGGAACCCACAAGATGTGTCCCAGGATCCAACCTTCTGTGATCTGGAGGACCAGGGTCACAGCGCTGGAACCAAAGCTTGGAGAAAGAGGCCCCATTGCCTCAGAGGAGCAGCCCTGGGGGCACTTTCCCTGAGCTAGGCCAAGCATGAGGGCAACACGCAAGGCCTAGGCCAGGGCCGAGAGGTGCCAACTGACAACTGCCCCTGGGGCGGCCAGAGGGTTTGATGAAGGCAGATGCCCCCCAAAGCAAAGGCAGTCCAGCACCTAGGGAAAGACTAGAGAAATGCAGGTCGAGAGAGGAAGCCCCTAAACTGGGACACCATTGGATGCGTCGATGGCAAGTGGAGAAGGTCCTGAGGGCGCGGTTCAGGCTGGGCTGAGCACAGCCCCTGCTCTGCAGGGAGGAGCCCACCCACTCAGCACCCTGAGGCCCATTGCTCTGAGTTACACCTATGATTCCTAGCTTCAGAGTCACCCTCGGGATTGGCAGAGGATGACAAATTCGGGCTGTCACATCACCTAACGTCAGTGTTAATGACCTGACATGTAAAAGGCAGTGCCGCCGACAGGCTGTGGAAGGGGAGAGGCTGAGCAGGACTAGGAGTCCTGTGTACTTAGTGGAAAACACAAAAGCAGAGCTGACTCTCTGTGGGGGTAGGGAAGCGAGCAGGAGCACCTCAAGTCACACCCAGCAGTCATTGTCTCAGGTTGTTGCCTCGAGAGGCCGGTGTCATGGCAGCCCTGGTGCCCTCTCCTTGCTCTGAGAGCCAGGTGGCTTCGGGGTTGGATGGGTGGTGGAGACTGGTGGTGTTCAGCTAGGGCCTTAGGGCTGTTCCATGCCATTGGATTTGTCACTGTGTACACATACTGTTCATCTGGTTAAAATTGAATACACCATCAACATCAGAACATTCCTTGCCTCCTTGCTGGGCCGTGGGCAGCTGGCTGAGGCTGCAGCCCAGGGCCCCTGAGCTACCAGCCTAGCTCCCAGGAGTGACCCCCTTAGCAGCTCCCAGCTCAGCCATTTCCCTGTTGCAGGTGGTGCCTGGGGCCTGATGAGGGTCCACCAGGGAGGACATGTGGCTGAGTGGGCTGAGGGGGCAGGAGGTGACCCTCCCATGGATTGCCCACCTCTGCCTCTTTGGGGCCGGGAAGTCCTAGATTCACTTTGCTGTTTATGTTTTTTTCTTTCCTCTGCAGCCACCAAAATAGATGAACTAACTCAGAAATATAAGGTCTTCAACGACAGCCTGCACAAGGGTGTAGGCTAGCGCGGGAGCAGGAAGCCCTCCTGAGCCCAGGGCGGCTGGCTGGGCAGAGCCAAGTGGAGAAGCTGAGCGGCCGAGCTATTCTCCGGGCAGGGCCCAAGGCGTCCTGGGAGGGAGGGAAGGTGGTGGGGCTGGGCAGAGGGGTTCGAACTGGGCACAAAGGAAACCTCAGGCTCTAAGAAGTTGCCTCCAGCCTTTTTGTGTCCGCGGCTCCGCATCACTTTCTTCCCCTCTGGCCTGGACTGCCCAGTGTCCCAGGTCCAGGCCAGCTTGCTGCAGCCCTCCAGCTGCCCTGGCAGGTCTGGGCTGTCTCTCTCCCTGTTGCTTCCATTCTCCCCTGCTGTTGCCAGCTGTCGCCTCCACTGGCTGGCCTTGGGTTCCTGGACAAGGCCTGTGCTCCTGGATCTGGGAGGCAGGGCACCTGCTCCCTCCTTCCCCTGCCTTCCTCTGCAGAGTGCTCAGCACAGGCTGGGGAATTCCTGATGGTGGCCTGACTGGTTGTCCAGGAAGCTGCTCTCTGGGCTTCTCAGGGTGACCCAGAACCTCCCTGAGCAGTGTGCCCATCACAGCCACCTCCCTCCTTGGGAGCACAGGAACAGACAGGCACAACCAGTGGAGCCTCTGCCTCCCTTGGCCGCTGTGGGTCCAGGAGCGAGAGGGTCTCCCTTGCACCTGCTGCTGCACACCCCGCCTATTCCCTGCACTGTCAACCTCTGCTTCCCCAGGTTCCCCTGCGGGCACTCAAGGCAAGGAGAGCATGGGGAGCTGGGCACCAGCCCCCTCCTGCCCTGTCTCCTGAGGCGTCCTCCAGACTGCTGCCATGGGAGGTGGTTGGAGAGGCAGGCATGTGGTCACTACTGTCCATGTATACCAACTGCTTTATAGGCCAAGGGACTCACCTTGGTTGCCTCCCTGTGCCCCAAGCGCTGGTGCATCTTTCTGTGGAATGAGGTGCTCGGGACACTGCCACTTCCTGGCCCAGGTTGTACCTAGCCTCCCTCCCATACTGCCAGTGCCCTGCACCTGGAGTGGGTGCTCCTATATACCTGGGGCTCCCACCCGACGTTTGCGGTACTCATCCCAGCTGCCTGGCTGTCTTCCCTGGCAGCCTCTGCTAAGCGCTTGTTAGACATTAGGGGTCATTACAGCCTTGAAGCAGATACCATCTCCTTCCTGGTAGAAAAATGAGCCCACAAGGTGGGTAAGCTGCAGTCGGGCAGTGTGTGGGCTGCCATGAAGTCACCGCTGCTCACAGGGGCGACACTAAGGCCCCCATCCTGAGTACCCCTTCCCTTTTGTAGGCTGAGCACACTCCTGAGCTTGCTTCTGCCTCCCAAGGTGCAGCCTGATCTCCAGTGATGGGGGAAACAGACCTGCCCTTTGTGTGGCACATCCCAGCATGGGGGCAGGCATTGACCTTGGGCCTGCCAGGCCTGGAAGCCACAGGCTGGCCCCTGCCAGACTTGGGAGGTGGGCTGAGTGAAGGGCATGGCCTTCTGCACTGCCTGGACTTCCTCCTTGTGCCTGTGAGGAACTCCAGGGAGCCTACGTGGCCCCGGAGCCTGCTGTCCCGTCTGTAAATATAGGGTGCGTGTCCCAGTGTCTGTGAGTGAGTGAGGGTGCGGCAAGCAAGCCGGCTGCTCAGGTCCTGCAGCCCCAGGCTCCTCATTGCCCAACAGGCAGCTGGGGGCGGGCCGCAGCTGCTGGTTAAAGGCTGCCTGGAGCAGCCTGTTTGGAGACAGGTGCCCAGTAGCAGCCGAGGAAGCCAGCCAGTGCTCACCCAGGTAAGCCAGCATGCTAAGGTTGGTGAGGACAGCCGCCGGGAACCTGGGGGCAGGCAGAGGCCAGTTTGAGGCTGGCACCTGTGTGGCAGGGAGAAGGCCAGGAGATACTGAGCCCAGGAGAAGTTGGGGTCACTGCACAGGAGCTAATTCCAAGGGTGGAGACGCAAGAGTGCTATACCTGAGGCCCCAGCCGTGGCGTTTGGGTGAAGGGGATGGGCCCTGCCAAGGTGCCATCACTGAGCTGCATCTGCCTCCTCACAGCTCTGATAGGGACTGTGACTGTACCTGGAGGCAGAGGGCAAGGGGCTCTGAGGCCTTCCTTTTGCTCTTAGGTGGCAGGAGTGGGGCTGGCTAGGGATGGACCCAAGGGACAGAATGGAGGGGAGTGATAATTCCTTAGAAAGTCCCATCCTGGACAGAAGTTACAGGTCCTGGTTGCTGGATCCCAGCCCTGGAGGTCCCTTCAAAGTCTCCCTGGATATGGGCCTTAGAAACCATTCCTAGAGCCCAAAGTGGGGTGAGGGTGGCAGGAAGTGAGACCCAGGCCAGGTGCAGTGCCATGGGAGGATGGCTTGAGGACAGGAGTCTGAGACTAGCATGGGCAACATAGCAAGACCCTGTCTGTACAGAAAATAAAAAGAAAAGGAAATGAGGCCCAGAGGGGTTGGAGCTTTGGCCAGAGAGAGGGCCCAGGTGTCCCCATCACTTTAGCCCTCAGCCCTTGTGCCTCTTGCTCTGGCAGCTTGAGGCCTTGCCATCCTTGTGACAAATCGCCATGTCTGAGGCACCCCGGGCCGAGACGTTTGTTTTCTTGGACCTGGAAGCCACAGGGCTCCCCAGCATGGACCCTGAGATCGCCGAGATATCCCTCTTTGCCGTCCACCGCTCCTGCCTGGAGAATCCGGAGCACGACGAATCTGGTGCCCCCGTGCTGCCCCGGATCCTGGACAAGCTCACTCTGTGCGTGTGCCCGGAGCGTGCGTTCACCGCCAAGGCCAGCGAGATCACCGGCCTGAGCAGGGAAGGCCTGCTGCGTTGCCGGAAACCCGGCTTTGACCGCGCTATGGCGCGGACGCTGCAGGCCTTCCTGAGCCGCCAGGCGGGCCCCATCTGCCTTGTGGCCCACAACGGTTTCGATTATGACTTTCCCCTGCTGTGCACCGAACTGCTGCGCCTGGGTGCCCGCCTGCCCCAGGACACCATCTGTCTGGACACGCTGCCTGCGCTGCGGGGCCTGGACCGTGCCCACGGACATGGCACCCGGGCCCAGGGCCACAAGGGATACAGCCTGGGCAGCCTCTTCCACCGCTACTTCCAGGCCGAGCCAAGCGCAGCCCATTCAGCTGAGGGTGATGTGCATACCCTGCTCCTGATCTTCCTGCACCGCGCGGCTGAGCTGCTCGCCTGGGCGGACGAGCAGGCCCGCAGCTGGGCCCACATCGAGCCCATGTACTTGCCACCTGATGCCCCACACCTGGAGGCCTGAGCACCAGCAGCACAGATGCTCCCTGCCCACGGGCAGCACCAGCCTCGAACGCTCAGTCGGGCTCTGAGCAGAGCCTTGCTGCCCCTCCCCCAGCTATTCTTGGTGGACAACCCCACATCCATACACCTGCCAGGCCTCCTGGGCCTTGCCCGACCAGCCATGCAGCCCAGAGCCCCACCCCAGGGCTGCACTGCTGCCCTTCACCGTGTTTCTCAATAAACATTGCCATCTACTCACAGATGACTTATTGACCAGACACTTGGGGCCAGGCTCCCCCAACACCTGGCCTGCAGAGACCAGAGCAGACCCCCAGGGCCACCCCACTGTGTCCTGTCCCTGCAGTGACCTCCATGGGCGGGGGGACATCAAGGCTCCGGGGCTGGTGGGTTGGGGCTGTGGCCTCTGAGCCACAGGCCGTCTCCCTGGCTGGTCTACAGTCACCTGAGCATTGCCCCTACCTGGACTGCCACCCCAGAGACCTAAGAAATCCATGCATAGGACCTTAAGCCTGTCCCTGCCTGGGTGCAAAGTCCAGCTCCAGCACTTGCCACTGGGGGACCTGGAACCTCTGTCCCTGCTCTGTGAAATGGTAGTAGGGTGAAATGCATGTACATGCATGCTGAGTGGCAGGAGGGTGTGCTGCAGTGTGTGGGGTGGGGTGCACTGAGGCAGGCACAGAGGAGAGGTGGTGAGGACGATGTCTGGAAGAATCTGTCCTGGACCCGTGTCCCTTGTGGCTGGCTTTGGGTTACTGGCTAACCTGCGTTGGGACCCCACCCTGAGGCACTCCCAGTTTCGTCGGGAGGCCTCATGGGCGAGGAGAGACTTGTGTCACCAAATGCAGGAGCAGGTAAGAAGGGGTAGGGTAGGTTAGGTGGCCACACCCGAGAGTGACTCGCATGAGCAAAGCCTCCAGCCTTGAGACAGCCAGGCCTGTTTGGGGAACCCTAAGTAGGTCAAAATGACTAGAGCCACTGCAGTGTGTGAGGTGGCAGGATGATGATGCCAGAGCATGAGCAGCAGCCACATCAGGCTATCCTCATGGCCCAGAGCAGGACTGACCTCGAGGGCAATGGGGAGCGCAGAGGGTTACGACCAGGAGAGGTGCAAAACTGATTTCTGTCCCTATGATGCCTCCTGGCTGCTGTGCAGAGATTGGCAGAGGGGAGGGCAGCAGGCTGGGGAGGGAGAAGTAGTGGGTACAGGGCTGTGCAGCAGGGAGGGCCTTGGCCTGGTGGGGGTGGACCAGGGTGTGTGGTCAGGAGAGCCCCACAGGGATCAGTTGGGGAATGCAATTGGTAACCAGTGGTCTTGTCACAGCCAAGCTACCTGAGGAGAGCACCGCCTGGGAAAGTGTCACAAGGCTAGGGCTGGCCCAGCAGGGCTGAGCCTGAGTGCAGGACCCTGCCTGGGCAGGAACAGAAGGAGTAGGGGCACAGAGTCCCCCAGAACCCCTGGTGCCCAAGGCTGGCTAGGCCTGAACCCGCAGGTGGTGCCCTTAAAATCGTGGCCTCACCGCTGACTCTCTGGGTAGGTGACACCAAATAGGTTGCAAGAAGGGGCTCACCTCCAGGATCACACAGACGGGGGCTCTGGTTTTGTGCCCTCTCACCTCTCTCTCGGGCTGCAGTGCTTCTCCCACATCACTCTGGACTGCCCTGGCCTCACAGTGGCCTGGCCCCAGGCACCCTCCCGGGCCTGTGCTGGGACTGGCCATGCCAAGTGTCTGCCTACTGTGCTGCACAGACAGGCTGTGACCTGCCTCTGCCGCCTCAAAGCAGCCATGTGCTCATGAATGCCTAGCTAGTGGCTGTCCGGGAAGTACATGTGAGTGTGTACACGTATATAGGTGTGCCTGGCCCCCATGGATACACACACACGTTTGTTATAAATTGTACTCATATAAAGGATGTGAGAACACATTTTATAAATAACGAAATTCACAATATTTACAATAAAATGTACAATGCGTTTTTCATTGTGAGTCCCACACGGCCAGCTATTCTCACAAATGCCTTTGTTCGCTCGTGCCTGGACCCCGTGCATGGTTGCAGCGCATGGGCCAGTGTGCTTCTCGTGTCAATGTCAGGGATACCTTTGTTTATCTTAATGAGTAAGACAAAAGTAAAACAACAAAGTTGAACAACTTCTTTGCTGAATTGGATAATAGTTTTCAAATACTAGAAATGTCTTTTTTTTTTTTTTTTTTTTGCTATTAACAACACATGGCCACAGACACACATTCTTAAATGTGATCTGTGTTAGTAACATTTTCCCCATTTCTTTAAGTTTAGGCAATCAATAAAAATAGTAGTGAGTCAAGCCCTGGTGTGCCAGCCCCAAGCCACCACCATGATGATGTGATGAATTTTGAGCATCTCCTTTATTTTTAATATTTCATTTGCCAGTTTTTATAATTTAATAATGATGGTATTTAATAATTAGTTCTCAAAATTCCTGAGAATTTAGCATCTATTAGAATGGCAAGTGTCGGTGGCACTGTGGAAGACAGAAATGCTCTTTCATTCTATGGGAAGGTAAAATGGTGCAGCCACTTGGAAAAACAGTTGGGCAGTGTCTCACAATGTCACAGGTGTGCCCACCAGCTGGCCCAGCCAGTCCACGCCTAGGCCTAGGTATTTACCCAAGACAAAGGAATGCATGTCCACAGCGGCTGTATTCCTAATAGCTGTGGGGCATCCACACCATGGAATGCCACTCGGCAAGAAACAAGTGAGCTCTTGACATCCACAAGGGTTTGATGGGACTGAACGAAAGGGCCCAAACCCCAAAGAACTGTGACTTGTCCCATGAGCCAGCTCCACTGCTCCAGCTCGTCTCTGGCCAGCCACCCACCCCTGGTCAGACTGTGCCACTGACTAATCAGCCACATCAGGCTTCGAGGGCTGTCTGCCAATGGGAACATGGCTGTGATCACAACCTGGGGACATATGACGTGAGCCAATTGAAAATGGAATTATTCATGGAGAGAGACAAAAACTAAAACAAAGTGCCATAACCATTTCCAGCTCATCTTTGTGCTGAAGACAATGTGAAGGGGACAAGGAGTCTGAGCCCCGCTGTGCAAAAGCCCCTCACCTTGTTCCCAGGAAACAGCTGCCCCAGCAATGTGGGGACCCTGCTTCCCTGAAGCTCAGTTTGTAAGCACCCCCTACATGGCTGAACCCCTACATTCACAGTCACACACTCTCACACACATACACTCCCTCACACTCACACACTCTCACACTCACACTCTCTCACACTCTCACACTCACACACTCTCACACTCACACTCTCACACTCACACTTTCACACACTCACACTCACACTCAAACACTCTCACAGACACTCTCACACTCTTACACACTCTCACACACACTCTCACACTCACACACTCTCACACCCACACTCTTACACTCACACACTGTCACACACTCAGACACACACACACTCACTGTCACACTCACACACTCTCACACTCACACACTCTCACACTCACACACTCACACTCACACACTCTCACACTCTCACACTCACACACTCTCACACTCACACACTGACACACACACTCTTACACTCTCACTCTCCCTCACACTCTCTCACACACACTGACACATTCACACTCTCACACGATCACACACACACTCTCACACTGTCTCACACACTCTCACACACTCTGTTTAGGACATGGATCTGCCTTTTAACATCTCTTGAGCATCAGCCTCTACTAAGCAGCTCACCAGGGATGAGGACCTGGGACTTGTTACTTGCATCTTGTCTAGTCCACGCAGGCTGCTATGACAGAAACACCGCAGACTGGGCGGCTTATGAACAACATTTATGTCTCACAGTCCTGGAGGCTGGGAAGTCCACCATCAAGGCACTGGCAGGTTCCATGTCTGGTAAGGGCTCGTGCCTCATAGACATCTCCTTCTCATGCATCCTTACATGGTGGAAAGGGCTAGCTGGCTCCCTGGGATTTCTCATAAGCTCAGTAACCCTGCTCACCTCATAGCACCACTTTGGCGATTGAGGAGACACAAACATTCAGACCATACCACACCAGCACTCACACGCAGAGGCAGACATGCAAGTCCCTGCTCCCTCCCACCACACACATCCCCACACTCACACACCACATATCCCATCCCACAACCCATACATGCACACACACCTTTACACATGTGTGCCACACACATAACAGCCCATGCGACACCACACACAACCTCCACATGCTTATACGCAGCTAACTCCCAAAAACTCACTTATGATTTTGCATAAATGAGACCTTACAAGATGACACTTTTAAAAACATCTTAAAAACCTTTGTTGTTTAGGAGTCATTTTGTAGTTAATTTCCTCTAGGCTTTCAAGTGACATAATTCTCTTCATTTCTTCAGTATGTGTAGTGATGTCTCACTCTCATTCCTAGTCATGTGTAGTTTTTTGTCCTTAACAAGGATCGTAACAGATTTATACATTTCATTGATTTTTTCGAAGCAAAAGACCCCAGAATTTTGGCTTCTCCTTTGTCCTTTTCTTTTATCTTCTGCTTTGTTAACTTTCCCATTTACCTTTATTCCTACCATTTCTCTATTTTCTTTTGGTTTAGCTTTTGTTCTTTTTTTCCAATTTCTTAAGATGAAAAATAACCATCTTTGTCATTTTCCTTCTTAAACGACTAAGGCACTCAAAGGCTGCACTTTACTCCTAAATGTGGATTTTACTGTGTCCCATACATTTATTAAACATTCTTCTTTGCTTTGTGTTAGAGTTACCATCTGATTTTGCTTTTTGTTTTCTTCCCAATGTAATGATTACATAGTATAGTTTATCTCAACCTCCAAGTGAAGATTTTGTGGTCATCTTTTATTACGTATTTTAGTTGTACTGGATAATGATCTGAGGATGTGTCGCTTTCCTTCCCCCCGCGGGTGCATGGTGTCTGCTGGGATTGGGGCTGCAGACCTTTCCGCAGCTTCCGGCTACATTCCTGCTGTTGCTGGTTCCTTTTGTTTGGAGGCTTCTAAGATGTTCTTGTTATCCTGGAAGTTCAGGAGTGTTTGCAAGGCAAAGCCCAGGTCTGTGGCAACCGGTTGGGAGCTCGGCTAGCCCTCCTGACATGTAGGCGAGGGGCCTCTGCCTCCTGGGGCCGTCCTTCCCTCACTGTTAACAGGCGAGCCTGCAACCCTGCTCCTGTTTCTCTGCTCCTGGCCCGCATCCTCCCAACTTCCATCTCTTCATTTCTAGCCACTCTCAAGACCCAGATGAGGGGTTCCAGAAGTGTAGCAACCGCTGAAGTGCGATAGTTACCACAGTCCCAGCTGAAGCCCCAGCCTCTTGGGTGGCCAGTCTCCTCGGGAGGCCAGGATGGGCTGGCGGTGCCCTGCCTGGCGCCTTTGGGCTCAGCTCTCCCAGAGTCCCGGCCCTAGGCCCTGATCCATGGCCTCAGCTGGGCCCCTCACCCCCACCTCTGGACCTGTCCCCACCCTTGGGACTCCACCCCTGCACATACTTGGGAAGATTAAAGGTCCTGCCAAGCCAGAGAGGCCCCTCCACACATGCGGAAAAGAAAGAAAACTATAAAGTGCACTGCTAACGAGACTGCAAAGATGGGGAAAGAAACACCACCTTTTCCGTAGTCAGGCAGATACCTTCTCAAGTAACCCGTGACTGGTGCGGGTGCACCTGGGAAGCTGCATGGCCACCTGGCTAGTGAATAGCCTTTATCTGAAAGAAAAGCCACACTTTCTCTCTGTGGCTAGAGCTGGGAGCCAGGACCCAGGCTAAACCCCAGGGAGACAGGGACGAGGGCTCTGGCTTCAGTGTTTGCATTCCAGAGTGATGCCTCCATGTCACTTTCAAAGATTGACATACATCTCAAAGGGCCAGAGGAAGGATCCCAAAGGTGAAATGCTGAAGGCCAAGCTCTAGGAAAGCAATGTTCCATGGGCCCTGAGCTTCCACACTGCACTGTGTCAGGTGGGGCTCTGGGTGACAGGCACAAGGGAAGTGGGTGGAGGAGAGGAAAGTGGCAAGTTTGGAGGGGGTCGGGGCAGGCTAGTTGCTAGAAGGCCAGCTGTCTTGCTAACAGCTAGAAACGTCTCTGTCCTATGTCTGAGCCTGACAGCCTAGGCATGTGCGGCAATTTACCTGTCCTGCCAGGGAACCTGGAAAGCCTGTTTGTGCAGAAGAGCCAGAACCTTGGCCTTTCCCAGGCCCTGCAAATGTGGCTGAGTGGGACCCAGAAGTCTGCAGTGCAGGACTTCACAGTGAGAGAGCCTGGCGCCGGGCCTTGGCCCCTCCAAGTCCTCAGCTCTGTCACTGGCAGAAGCTACCTCACATCTTGGCCTCAGCTTTCCCGGCAGTAAATGAAGACAATCAGTGTTCCCTCGAGGACAGATCACACCTAGGGCCCGGCACACAGCAGATGAACATCAATCATGCAGCCAATGTCAACCGTGACTATAGCTGTCCTTAGTTTGCAGGCCTTGTACTAGGTGCTAGGCACATACTCTTCTCGTCATGGTTGCCCAGCCTCTGCCACCTGTGTCCCTCCCCACTGGCCTGGGCTCACTGGGCTCCAGCCACACAGGCCTCTGACACACCAAGCATGTCCTGCCTGTACCGGGCTGCATGGGAGCACCCCCAAAAGATGTGTCCACGTCTTAATACCTGGGCCCTCTGAATGTAACTCTGTTCGGAAAAAGGGTCTTTGCAGATATAATTGTGTTAAATAAAGATCTTGAAATGAGGTCATCCTGGATTGTCCATTGACAAGAGTCCTTAGAAGAGACACAGAAAAGGGGCACACAGGGAGAAGAGGCAGAGGCCACATGAAGGCAGAGTCAAGGATTGAGGCCATGCTGCGGCAAGCTAAGGAATGCCTGAAGCCGCCAGAAGCTGGAAGAGGCACGGCCCTGCTGATGCCTTGATTTTGGACTTCGGGCCTCTAGAACATGGAGAAACTGAATTTCTGTTGTTTTCAGCCACCTGGTTTGTGGTACTTTGTTAGTAGCACAACTAACAGGAAACTAGTTTGCTGCCTCAGTGACTCTGCACTGGCTGTGCCCTCCTCTGGCACCGCTTTGCTCTTCACATTCCCACCCTCCTCATGCCCATCTCTGCTCAAATGTCCCCTCCCCCCACAGAGACCCCCACACTCACACTTTCTATGCACACAGCAGGTTGCACTCCAGTCCTGTGGTCTCTCCACCTCCTTTTGGTTTGTGTCCCCTCGCTAGAAAGCAGGCCACCTCCACGAGGGCAGGGATTCGGTCCTGCTCACTGCTGCTCCTCAGCACCAGGCCAGGGCCCAGCACAGGTGGGACCCAAGTGCAGATGTGCTGAAGGACGGAACAGATGAAAGCTCTTTTCCTCTTTATCACAACCAGGAGCTGTGAGCGCCCTTGGTTTACAGAAAGGAAGCTAAGGTGCATGGCATCCCTGGGGACCAGGTGGCACAGGGATGAAAGAGAGCACTTCTGGTGCTGCTGCGAGGCACCCGACCCTGAGTGAGAACCTAGACTGGGAGGGATGGGCAGAGCCTTTCCCCAAAGCAGGATTTAACAGGTTGGTGTTTTTCCTTTTGTACAATCCTGTTCAGACAATCAAATCTACTTTGAGGTGACGTTGTCTTTGAGTATGGTAAACTTCTAGAATCATCCCTGCATGGGTAAAGTTGGGAAAATGGGAAGGGCGACTGGATCGCCTCAAATCTGGGGGACAGAGTTCAGACAACTGCCCTCCGAGGTTGGCTGGAGTGGAATGAGCAGTGGTGCTGGAGCCTGGGACTTGGGTGTGAACCTGTCACCGCTTCCCAGCAGTGAGACGCAGACAACTCCCTTCCATCTCTGAGCCTCAGTTTCTACGCCTATAAGCAAAGGCCAGGATGGCCCCACCTCAGGGCCAGAGCTTGCACAAGGATCCCAGCAGAGAGCTGCCCGTGGGGGCTCAAGCAAGGCCCCATCGCTGCACCCTCCCTTGCTGCAGCCTCAGGGTTTAGGCATAAAGGGCTGAAGGTGCGCAGGTAGATATGGAGGGGTGGGCAGGGCTGTGTTCTCTCTGGAGGCTCCAGGGCAGGGTCCCTCTTGCCTCTTCCAGCTTCCGATGGCTCCAGGCTTCCTTGGCTTGTGGCCACATCACCCCAATCCATGTCTCAGTCTTCGCATGGCTGTCTTATCTCAGCACAGCTGTTCCTGGGCATGGCCTTCTCCTTTCCTTACAAGGACACCAGCCATATTGGATTAAGGGCCCACTCTACTCCCATATGACCTCATTTTATCTTAAATAAACACCTGCGAAGACCCTATTTCCAAATAAGGTTATATTCTGACGTACCGGGGGTTAGGATGCTAGCATATCTGTTTTAGAGACACAATTTGACTCCTAACACCATCCAGTGTCCATTCTAACCGTTTTCTCTGGGGATAAGACCCCAATTTTGTTTAGGACATCAGTGGGCTCAGCCCCAGTTGACAGGTCATGACAATCCCATCCTCAGCTTACTCAGCCTCTCTTACATCTAAGAGTGGCCACGTGATCCATTTCTGGATACTGAGACCTAAGTGGAAGTCTGCTGAGGGGAGTTTCTGGGAAAATTTGTTGCTTTCTTGATAGAAAGAAGACAGAGCAACAGGAAGCAGAGATGCTTCTTGGCAGACCATCTGTCTCAGCTGCTTCCTCCTTCTGTCTTTGAATGCACATATGATGGCTGCAGCTTCAGCAGCCATTTTGTGATCATGTGGCAAAGCTAAGCTAATCAGAAAGATGCTGGGCACTGCCCAAAGCTCTGCTACAGAACCAATGCCAGAAAGCTACCCTCAGAGTCCCTATGTGAAAAAATTAAACTTCTAATTATTTAATTTACCACAGCCAGCTTTTCTACTACTTGTGGCCACTTTCCTAACTGATACACTGTGTTTGTTTCTTTCTCCATCACATTCCCATAATCACAGGACAGTCAAAGGTGCTCTCATTCTCTTCAGCTGTGCTTTCCACTGTCCTCCTTCATCTTCTGCCTCCCTCTGCCTCCTCTTGCCTTGTTCTCACTTAACAAGCTAGAATGTGGAAGGAAAATACATCATATATTAAATAAGGAATGTTTTCATTGGGAAAAAAAACAAATTAATTTAATTCTTACTTCTTTGTTTTGATTTGATTTTGTTTTTCTGTCAGAAGACTTTTCCAGAAAAGGTTTTAAAAAAATTCTTGGAATAATTTTAAGTTCTCATAACTGTCAACATGGATGGGACACACAAGTCTGTTTTATGTTGTGGTCAAGGCCATTGCCAAACATGGGCTGGGCTAAACATAAACATCAAAGGAACAAATACCGAGTGTAGCCTGATTCTGAGTGTAGGCAAGACATATGTCTTATTCGTCCTCATATCTCAGCACACAGTTAAATGTTCAGTGTATGTCTGTTGGATGAATGAATGAGTAAATGAGAATGCAGGGTTATGAAGGATGATTGGAACATTAACCTTAAAATCAATAACCATATGTAGGTGTGAATCTAACAATGCAAGTCCAAGACCTGGACACTGAAACTACAACCCACTGCTGAGAAGAATTAACGAAGGCCCCCAACATGGAGAGATGTATCATGTTCATGGACTGAAAGGCTCATATTGCCACGATGTCAATCCTCCCCCAAATGATTTATAGGTTCAATGCAATGCCAACCAAAATCTCAGTAGGCTTTTTTTCCCCACAGAAATTGGCAAGGTATTCTAAAACTCATGTGGAAATGTGACAAACTTAGAATAGACAAAACAAGTTTGAAAAAAACAATGTTGGAGAGCTCATGTTACCTGATTTCAAGACGTGTTATAAAGCTAAAGAAGTCAATGGAGTGTGGCGTTGGCATAGAGACAGACAGACTGACTGCCTCAGTCTGCTCAGGCTGCTATAACAAAATACCACGGACTAGATGGCTTGAACAACAGACATTTATTTCCCACAGTTCTAGAGGCTGAGAAGTCCCAGGTCAAGGTGGTGGCAGATTCGGTTCTTGGTGAGGGCTCTCTTCTTGGCTTGCACGTGGCCACCATCTCACCGTAGCCTCATATGGTGGGGAGAGGAAGCTATGGTGTCTCCTCCTCTTCTTCTAAGGGCACTAATCCCATGATGAGGGCCCCACCCTCATGACTTCATCTAAATCTTTCACTTCCTAAATTGCCCCCACAACACCATCCCATGGGGGTCAGGGCTTCCATGTATGAATTTTGAGGAGACAAAAACATGCAGCCCACAGCACCAACTGATGGGGCACCATGAAGAGTCCAGAAGTAAACTCACACACATATGGCCACTGAGTTTCCCCAAAGGTGCCAAGGCAACTCAACTGGGGATAATATCGTCTTTTCAACAAATGATGCTGGAAAAACAGGATATCTATGTAGAAAAAATGAATTGTGAATTTGTCTTACCATACACAAAATGGATCATACACCTGAATGTAAAAGCTAAAACTATAAAACTTCTATAAGAAAATATATCTTTGTTTTTATAAGAAAATATATGATATAGTCTTAGTGACTTGAGTTTTGTAAAGATTTCTTAACTATGACACTAAAGTACAAACTATGAAATAAATCGAATAAATCTCATCCATAAGTTAGACCTCATCAAGATATAGCACCTTTTGTTCTTCAAAAGAACAAGCCACAGTCTGGAAGAAAAATGCTGCAGAACACATATCTGACAAAGTACTCGTGTCTAGAACTCTTAACAACTTAACAAGATGACAACTCAATTTAAAAATGCGCAGGAGATTCCAACAGACACTTCCATCAAAGAAGATATATGAATGGCAAACAAGCACGTGAAATGGTGCTCAATTGTCATTAGCAACCGGGGAAATGCACATTAAAACCATGAGATCCCACTTCACACCCACTACGATGGATGGAATAAAAAAGACAGACAATAACAAGTATTGGTGAGGACATGGAGAAACTGGAACTCTCATACCCTGCTGGTGGAAACAGAAAACGGCATGTCTGCTTTGGAAAAAGATTTGGCAGTTCTTCAAAAAGTTAAACATGTTACCACATGACCCAGCAATTCTGCTCCTGGCTATCTACCCAAGCAAAATGAAAACACATCCACACAGAAGCGTGTACACAACATTTATGGCAGCTTTAATTGTTATGGCCTCCAACTGGAAATAACCCAAGTGTCCATCAGCAGGTAGTTAACAGGCATTGTGGTCCATCCACACAATGGGATACTGCCAGCAATAAAAATGCAGTATTGATATACACACAACCACGTGATAAATTTCAAAATGATGATGTTGAGTGAAAGAGGCCAGACATATAACGGACGAGTCCATTTATGTAGAACTCGAGAACATGACAATCTCTAGTGACAGAAGGCAGAGCAGCAGTTGTGGGGATGGGGATGGGGGAACCACAAAGTTACTGTCTTGAGTGTGGGGATGGTTTCACATGTGTACGCACAGGTCAAAACTCATCTAATTGTACACGTGAAAGATGTGCAGGATATGCCCATTATACCTGCATAAGGCTGCCAAAGAAAGGCTAAAATACCAGGAACCTCCAAATCCACAGGCCTTTTTCCTACACGAATATTCCCAGGTGCTGGAGAAGGGTCAAGTTTGGCATTCCTGAACACAAAAAGAATCACTGCACCACTCTTGAATGTCCAAGGTCTTGAACTTGAAGCTGTCCAGGAATCCTGGAGGGCTGCTCTTCTGTGAAGTCATGGACACACAGGATCTAGTGTAAGATGAAATTCCTGAGAACTGTGGATGGGGCCCCTTGTGTCAAAGCAATGCCCTCTCACATGTGTGGGGGACTCAGCCAACCATACCCACAGATTAACACCTCAGGGCAGTCAGAACCGTCTAGATGACTGCAATGTATACAATTTGTGGTGGTTGTAGAACAGTTCTTTCATGTTTAGGAAAATTGCTCCTCATTAGGAACCAGCTAGAGTCTAAGCTTTTGCATGTGGCATCCCAGGCTCTCCACGCCCTGGTTCTAATTGATCCTTTAACCTGGAACTGTCCTACAGAAACCCTTGTAGGGTTCCCCAGAACACGCCCTTCTTCCACCCACCTGTCTCAACCCAAGCACTTCTTAGCTCCCCCCAACCCCACCAAGTCCCTCTGCCTCCTCTTCCTGTCTGAGAGCTACCCTTTGCACCCACAATGCCAAGTGTGGATGCTGCCATGTTGCCTAAAGTCTGGCAACAAAAACAACCAGAAGGAAGTCACAGCTGCGTTTCTCAGGAGACTGATGTGGTGTTATGCTAAGAAACACATGGGGCCAGGCATAGCCTCCCTTCTTGGTCTCAGAGTCACAGTGTCCACCTGGCCTCCAGTGGCTGCCCATGATCCTGGTCAGAGGAGCCTGCACCCTGGGCAGACCTGAGGCAGCTCGCCATGGGGCCTTTCTGTCTCACCTTCGCAGGGGCCCAGAGGAACACCCAAACACGGGCGCTGGGCTCTTCTGCACAATTCCATGCTTATAGCCTTTCCTGCACCCTTGAACCCAACTGTCTATCCAGCTAGTTTAAACCCTCAGAAGAGCCCCTCTGCACTAGAGGGCTCATTTCAAGCCAACACTTACAGACATTCTTTTTTTGTTTGCAACCAAAGTAAATGGGAACAATTCTATTTGACAATGAATTCGATCAGATGATGTACCAATTATATGGAGATACTGCCAGGGCACTTACGTGGCTCTTGAAAAGTCCAGTTTCCAAAGGCAAATGGCCCAAAGGTGAAGGGGCCTAAGGTTGGTATCCAGGGGAGTTCTTGGGGCAGGGTAAAGCAGGCAGGACTCACCCCAATAGCTCTTACATTCTATTATTAGTTGTCCATCAAAAAGGAAGTGTGGGCCTTGTCCCCGTTCCCCACGTGGCAAGGGGGAGGGGCCCAATGTCAAGGCACCATGCCAAACCCGTTCAGTTCCTGTTGCATACCTGACTACCATACCTAAAACAAAATACTAATAATTGCAGTGCAAATCTATTAATAATTAAGAGGAGCTAAATCAGACTCAGAATGAACAAAACAATGTGCTGACATTTTAAGTGTGATTTATCTAGGTAAGACTGGGGACCCTGGGGAGCTTTTCCAAATCAGACTGCAAGTGTCTAGCATCTGCCCTGGCAAATCCACGTTCTGCTGAAAACACCTGTACATTTTCCTCCCTGTGTCTAGTCATCCCTGAGTGTAGGTCCCCAGGTGAAAAAAGGAGCTTACGTTCAAAGCAGAGTTAGCTTATAAGTTAGAGCCAATGGAATGGGGTGGTAATGTGGAGATACAACACACTTTAGTGAAGGCCGATTACCGTGTGGCCTGCAGGGACTGCATGGTTCACTTACTAGGGCAATGGAAGTGGCGTCAGGGTGTGCCAGTCTCTTCCTTGCCTGGTTCACTTGAAGAAAGTGAGACTGGAGCCCAAGCACACAGCCTCCTGCCATTGGAAGCCCCCCTGCAGGGGGACTGCTTTCCTGAAGCTGTGCCAGCTCAGCAAAGACTGTCTGTACCTCAGAAGAACCCAGCCTTCCCAACTACCTCACCAGGGACTTCAAACATACCACTTCTAATACTTCTTTTCCTACTGGGAGCCCAACATTGCAAATGCTTTGGGTTGCCTCGAGGTAAAGCTAGAGGAACTACGGCCCCAAGTCTGAGTTCACTGTGCCAGGAGTGCCAAAAAGTTAAACGTTCCTTTCCCATGTGTTTACTAAGCGCAGGCACTGGGCTAGGCACAGAGGACACAGGGACTGAACATGACATGCAGCTTCGGGTTTACAGACAAGAAGGCAACCATAGGATGGGAGTACAGGCACCCAGTGCAAGAGGCTATGAGACAAGAGCAAGTTACAAGAACCCTAGGACTGCCCACAACATTTATATGTATATAACACTTACATACACGTGTATGTGTGCGTATCTACATATCATTGGAGTTCTCCTAGTGATTGGAGCTCCAAGCAGCGTCCTCAGAGGGAGCCCTGTATTTCCAGGTCTTCCCACACTCTCCTGATAGAAGGCAGCTGTCTTTGAACCTCCCCCCTCTGGCAGGAAAGGTGCAGCTCCTGAAGACCCAGGGGGTGGCCTCTATCTACCTACCACCTACCTGCCCTCAGGCATTGTGTATGACAAAGCTCTGCTCTCCACTGGGAGCAGGGAAGGTTGGAAGGAGGTGGCCACTGCTGACCAGTATGCTGGACTGAGAGCACCTAGGGGCAGAACTCCTGGGCCTAGCTCTGGGGACAGCATGGGTGGTATAGGACAGGGCCTGTCAGCAGCTTCCTCCGGCTAGCCACAAACTTTCTCCTTGAGAACTCTGGCTTTCAGTAAAGTGCCATTCAAAGGGCCTGCCCTGTCTCCGCAAGGCTGAGGGGAAGTGGGGTGGATTGTGCGGTCGCAGGGAGAGGAGCAAGGCTTGCCACCACACTCATCAGATGTTGGGCCTGGGGTGGCTTCTTTTCTCCTGCCTGAGGTCTTCTCAGAGGGTTGGGGGGATTCTTATTTGGGAGGTGATTCCCTGACTTGTTCATATGGCAAAGCTCTGTGTTTCAACCTACATTAGCCCTGAATACAAAACCATTCAAAGCAACTGAGCCACCCATATTCAGAGAAATGTCATATGAAAGAGTCAATGGGACATGCTGGGCATGCTCTGCTGCAATGCAGGGCCATCTGAGTGCAAATTCCAAACCCATCTTGCTGTCCTCCTAATTGTTACCAGCCACAAAAGCTCACCTGCGTGACAGGAGGAGCAGGTGAGTTTGAAGCTTTAGGCCAAGGTGGCCTTTGCTGGTGGGGTCTGGGGCAGAAGGCAGTGGGTGGGCAGGGAGGAGACTGAAGCCAGCAGAGTGGCTGGCAGCAAATGTGAGCAACCAGGGCAAAGGGCTCCTCTCCCAGGAAAAGAAGCTGAGAGTCCTAGGCCTGGTCCTGCCTGCAGGGCCTGGGCCAGCCTCTCCCCATAACCACCCTGGGGAGGTGATGTGGGCTGGGTGCTGCCCCATCCAGAGGCACCTGTGGGCCCACTCCTGCCCCATGGCTGCATTGGGCGAGCAGAGCAGCAGGATAGCCTCAGACCCCTCCAGCTGTGAGTGCTGGAAGAACTAAAATGCTTTAGTGTCCCCTACCTGCGAACACTGACAACTCTCAGGGGGAGGGAGTGCGAAGGGGGTCCAGTACTCTGTAAATTCAAGGGTCACTGCCCCATGCTGACTCTACTGGTGCTCCCTTCCCCACCCCTCGGCATGCGATTCTGTCTCACAGGGGACAAGAGAGCAGATTAGCAGCTCCCGGAACAATGCGTGAACCTGCTCCCACGTCCCCTGCACATGCACTCACGTGCCTGCGCACACAGCACAGTGCCCTTCACAGCAGTGCAGGCATGGTCTGCACAGTCCCCGAGTGTCAGCTGTCAGCAGCAGTCCTTCAGTGGAGGGGTGGCAGCACACTGCGCAGGCCTCTGCGGGCTCCCTTCTGAGTCTGTGGCCTGTGTCTTAGCCTCAGGGCCAGGCTGTGCCCTGCATCTTCTGGTGGCCGCAGCCGCTCCCCTGTGAGGGAGTCCTTCTAGCTGCGTCCATCCCCTGCAGACCATCCCATGCCAGGGACTCAGCTGCGACTTGCACCAGGCCGGGCGGCACTGCCCGCTGGCAGAGCACCTCCTGATGAGGCACTCCTGCCGGTGATCCCGGCTGGCTGACAGTCCTGGCGCCTATCTGCCCCCACCCGCTGTGCACCGTCTGGTGCTTGAACAGGTTGGCCCGGTGGCCGAAGGCCTTGCCACAGTCGCTGCACTCGTAGGGCTTCTCACCACTGTGCACACGCTGGTGCTGGCTGAGCCCTGAGCGGCCTTGGAAGGCCTTACCGCACTCGCAGCACTCGAAGGGCTTCTCGCTGCT
The DNA here is from genome assembly GCA_008750895.1 of Mirza zaza. NCBI lineage: Eukaryota > Metazoa > Chordata > Mammalia > Primates > Cheirogaleidae > Mirza > Mirza zaza. The sequence goes on along the minus strand of VSMD01090254.1, from coordinate 11,361 downwards.
GTGGCTGCACTGGTGGTGGATGAGCTGCGAGACACCCTTGAAGGCCTTGCTGCACTGGTTGCAGGTGTAGGGCCGCAGGTGTTGTCGCCGCTGTGAGTGCACTGGTGCTCGATGAGGTTGGAGCTGCGGCTGAAGGCCTTGCCGCACTCTGGGCACTCATAGGGCTGCTCGCCGCTGTGGATGTGCGCGTGCTCCAGCAGTGCGAAGCTGCGCCTGAACGGCTTCCCGCAGTCTGGGCAGGTGTAGGGCTTCTCGCCGCTGTGGATGACCCGGTGCTTGATGAGGTTGGAGCTGCGGCTGAAGGACTTCCCGCACTGCTGACACAGATACCGCTTCTTGGCACTATTTGGGTACTGCTGCTCGCCATGTGAACTCTGCCTGCTGCCCTGGACACTTTGTGGCACTGAGGCTCCCGTGGGACGGCCCTGAGGCAGAGGTGACCTCGCTGCCTGACCCCCTCTTGGCACCCTGAAGATCAGCGCCTGGGAGTTCTCCTTGAGAATGTTTCTGCATTGAAATCGACGTCTTGCTCTCTATCCAGTCACCTTGAAAAGACAGAAGAGCACTAAAGTCACCAGCGCCAGCCCTCCCTGGGTCTATACTGAGGATTTTGCCCTCCTCATCCTCGTGCCAAGGCAGAGGAGAGAGGAACAGGAGATGAGGACTCGGGGGAAGGAGCAAGATGCCTGCAGAGCAGAAAGCCATCACACAGGCAGCCAGGAGCCAGAGGGGAGGGGGACAGGCTGGAAACAGGAGAGCTGGTGTGACACATGACACTGTTGCAGCACTCCTTGGGAGGCTGACATCTGCCACTAAAGAGAATATCTCACCCAAAGCAGCAGCATCGGCCTCCTTTGGCCACAGGTATTTTTTTCCTTTTGACTTAGGCAAGCTGGCTGAGCACCCATCACTCACCTTTGTGCGGTCCTGCGGTGGCCCCTGTTCTGTGGATGCCTGCTACCCAGGGCCCCTCCCCTCGCTCCAGCTGGGAGATCAGGTGAGGCTTGGAGAAGGAAAATCCTGTTGGTGGAAATGACGTGGGTCAGGACTACTGTGGGTAAGGCCAGGGTCACTCCTGAACTCAGGCCAGCCTTAACATCTTCAGGTAACAGAGAACAAAAAACTCTCTAAAAAGTGCCACTGGAAGGTCCAGAGAAAGGGCAGAGTCCCTCTAAGGAAACAAAGGGATTCTGAGTGTCCAGGAGCCAGGTAGGCACAGGGAGTCTTAAGCAGGTGGTGACTTAGGCCAAGGGACAACCATAATGTCACTTGGCCTGCAGGGAGGCTGGGAGGCTTTCGAGGAGTGGGTGATCTGTGTGAAGACCCCGTGGGACAGAAGGGCTACAGCAGGAACTCCACAGGGGGCAGGCCAACAGCCATGTGTCCAGAAAGCTGAAGCACCCTGTTTCACCATCGGACTCACCTGAGGATTCCAGAACTCTTCTTGGAACCCCAGATCTGCCTGGTGAGGGTCAGAAAGAACTCAGGGGAAGGAATTGGTCTTTCTTTATGGGGTTAGATTACAGAGGTGGCATCTTCAGAGTCTGGAAGAAGAAAGGGAATAGGGCTCAGTCTCAAGTAGGCCCCTCACACCTACATGGCAGCGGATGCAGTGGGAGGATGCCTGGAGAGCCCGCCCCTGCCAGGCCAGGCAGAGGAGCATGTCAGGCTGGCAGGAGGGAAAGGCCGATTCCTGGGCGTCTCCCTGGCGTACCCCACTGGGCAGCTGCGTGGGGCGGGGCAAGTCACTGGCCCCCACCCGCCCAGCCTGTGGATCCCGGTTTTGCCCTATAAATGGCAAAATGGATGCCCCTTTGTGCAGGAGGGGTGTGCTGGCAAAGGAGGGGGAGAGCAGCCTGCTTAGAGCTGTCCCAGCTCCTTCCTGGACTTCTTGAGGCTTGAATCCAAGTGCATGCCTGGTCCTCCTGTGGGACCTCCATGGCTGATGCAAGGAAAGATGCTTCTAAATTCTCTAAAGTAGAACAAAGGTAAAATGCAACCACTGAAAAAATGAATTAAGTCTAAAATAGTGCATATAAATTTTGAGCATAATTTGCATCTATCTTTTGTAGAAAGACATTTAGTCAATGCGTGATTTTATCAGCAAAATAAGTCTGATGGAACATTACTGAAATTTGCAGGCCCACGCATTTACCTCTAACACTTACTTAGCTCCAGAGTGTTCTGTTGAGATGACAGCTGGCCTATGGCGGATTAACGGTCTGATGGAGAAATGCATTTACTCCTACATTCGTACTAAGCAACAAATGAGGAAACTCAGAAATAACTGAGTCTGGAGACAGAGGAGGTAGGACTGGGGATGTGCATGTTAAGGGGGTCACTTACCTAGTGACACCAGATGGCCATAATTCTCCAGCATCACCCGCTTGTAGAGGATCCTTTGTCTGAGGTCCACAAGCTTCCATTCTGTCTTTGTGAAGTATACAGACACATCCTCAAAAGACACTGGCACCTGAAATAAGCCATTCCCATGGCCACAGGAGAATTCAAGCTGCAGGTCTCAAGACAAGCTGGCAGCAACAAAACACTGGCCGTGGAGCCCTGGAGAGCTCAGTAGGTGGGGGAAGCTCAGGAATGCACTTGCTCCTGGAAAGAGGAGCCAACAGAAGGCAGCTTGGGGCCTCAGGAAAAGGGAATGGCACGTTGGGCAGCCCTGCTACCCTGGCTGCAGAGGCTGAGGGAGATGCTGGGGCAGGGGTCCCACTCACCTTGGGTCTTGATGTCAGGAGAATGGCTGCCATCATTAGGGCATGGAGAAGCTAGGGAAGGGCAAAGAGCCCACATGAGATGAGGAAACTTCTGTAGTTTTCCTCATCAGATGGTCCTAGCAAGGCAGGTTTTGGAGAGTGAGAAGGCAAGCAGAGAGGGGCCCGCGGGTTCGGTGCCCTGGACATCCTGCCGAACACAGCAGTCACTCGCAGCCTCCTCTCTAGGAGAGCCCATGGCTTTCTCATACTTGTAGCTTCACAGAGGGCCCTGACCACCACAGCATACATATGGCTTCCTGGGGCTGCTGTAATGAAGTCCCACAGAATGGGTGGCTTATAACACACATTTATTCTCTCCCAGTTCTGGAGGCCAGAAGTCCAAGATCTAGGTGCAGGCAGGGCCACACGTCCTCCAAAGGCTCCCTCCTTGCCTCCTCCAGCTTCTGCCGGCTGTCAGCTTCCCTTGGCTGGAGCTGCGTCACTCCAGTCTGTGCCTTGGTCTCCACACCGCCTTATTTTCTGTGTGTCTGTGTCCAAACTTCTCTTGTCTTTTAAGGACACCAGTCACTGGATTAGGGCCCACCGTACTCAAGTATATATGACCTCATCTTACCTTGATTACATCTGCAAAGACCCTACTTCCAGATAAGGTTACCTTCACAGGTACGGGGGATGGGACATCAACATATCTTTAGGGGAACATAATGCAGCACGTTCCCCATCTGAGCTCCCCATGCCCACCTCTCCTGCAGGGCAGCCTGTTCCTTCTTTCCTCTCTTCCCATCTGGCCAGCTCCCCTGACCCCAGCTTTCCAGCCATTCCTGGAAGCTCCACTGCCAGTCCCTTCTCCTCTCAGGCAGGGGTTCTTATAGATACCCCCAATGCACATGCAACCTCCAGCTGCAAAGGGAACCCTTCTCTGAAGGCAAAGAAGGGCAGGCTGGGAGGTGCTCTGTGAAGGGGTGACATTCAGATCAACAGCTGGAGGCTGTGAGAGAGCAAAGGGCCTGAGCTTGGTGCTCATGGTACTGAAAACCAAGGTGACAGAGGCAGAAGATGAGACCATGTGGGGCCCTTAGGGGGAGTAGGGAGCCGGGTCTCATGCTAAGGCCAGAGAGAGTATGGAATTGACAAAGTAGAAATCACTCTGGCCTGAGGACCATCTTCTGGCTTTGAGAATTAATGTCAAGGCCAGAATTAATGAGAAACACAAAATGGGCTAGGATAGTCAGATAAAAGACCATTTACTCTAAGAATGCTGTTTCTGTCCAAATAGATACCAGCAACATGGAAGTCCCAGCAAGGAGCAGAGACGCGAGGCAGTGGCTGGTAGGGGAGTGGGCTGAGATAGCTTTTATGTTCTGATGGGTGACTACAGCTTGATCGTGCCAACAATAAGGCCACAGGAGAAAGGGAGAGGGGACAGGGTCCCTGGAACATGGAGAAGGACAGCCATAGTATTCCCCTGGCATTTAAATTGCCGCAAAGTCCCTTATCATCCATGATGATTGCCAATCGACATTAGCCAAAAATAGGTAAACTCGTGTTTCTGATAGAGAAGTTTATATTAATCAGAAAAAAAGAATCCCTTAAGGTAGAATGGATGCTAGAATCATTAGGTGAAAGACTGAGGGAGAAAGAGACATCACATGTCAAAATATCATTCCCTGATTATCTGCTGGTTACAAGAGAAAAATTTAACTTAACAGTGGGACAGAGCATGAGAAGGGCTCTGGTCAAAGCCATCTGATTGGATTCTAATGCAGCCTTCAGACCCAATGTCCAGTGTCCAGAGCATCTAGGGGACAGGGGACCCAGTTAGACACCCTGAGGAAGCAACTTGCATAAGGAGGCTAGAGAGAGAGATTGTTCTAGATGAAAAGAGATTTAAGGGGCCCAACACCCAAGTGCAACAGGGGTCCTCAATAAAATGCTGGCATGAAGGAAAGCCTCGGCAAAGGCAGCGGGGGGACTGTTGGTACTCATGCATTGGGTGGATGATGGCACTGGGTTGTGAAGAAAATGTTCTGCTAAAGAAATGCACATCGAAGTGTTTGGGAGGAAATGGCAGGCGGCAAAATAAAAAGAAGGGGAAGCAAATAAGACTAATCTGGAGGAGGTGCCTGGGTCTCCCTCAACTGCTCTACTCATCTGTACACTTGCCAGGGGCAACAGTAGCAAGGAAAAAGGGCTGTGGAGAACAGTTTAGTGATTCCGCAGTGTGTTAAACATAGTTACCATATGACCCTGCGATTCTATTCCTGGGTATTGACTCAAAAGAATTGAAAACAAGTGTTCACACAAAAATGCACACATCTGTGTTCACGGTAGCATTAGTCACAAGAGCTCAGGGGTGGAAACGGCCCAATGACCCTCAATAGCAAAACGTGGTCCATGTATACAATGGAATAGTCTTTGGCCGCAAAAAGAAATTCTGACACACGCCATAGCGCGGATGCACCATGGGGATGTCATGCTAAGTGAAAAACACCAGATGCAGACACACAAGGCCACATAGTGTGTAATTCCATTGCTGTGATGTAACATAACATTTCACAAGAGCTTTCTTGACTTAGTTCTGAAGTTGTGGCTACAAACTCTTCTCTCTGCCCCTTGAGGGCAGTTTGCTAAGCCCCCACCCCCACCACTTCCCTTATCGGGGTCCTTCTCTCCAGGGCCACTGAACACACACCCAAATGCCCCCCTTACTGGGCTCCCACACTCTGGGGCTGGGTACCAGACAATTAGGGACAGCCTCTATGCCTCAGAGCCCATGAAATCATTCCAATTAGCCAATCCACAGGGATCCTAAGAACCCCCACTCCCACTCCACTGGCCATACCAAAGCTGTCTCCACAGCTCCAGATTGCCATTACCCTATAATGCACCCAAGTGCAACCCCCTGTGCAGCCCTGTGTGGCAGCCTTCTCTTGTTCAGGGCTATAAACATCTATCCTGGCGTCACTGCGTTTTGACCTGCCGTCCTAAAAATCTTGAAATCTTATAAAACATGTGACATGTCCGAATAGGTAAATCCATAGTATCACAAAGCAAGGCCTGACATGGTGGCTCGTGCCTGTGATCCAAGCACTCTGGGAGACCAAGGCGAGAGGATTGCTTGAGGCCAGGAGTTTGAGACTAGCCTGAGCAAGAGCGAGATCCGTCTCTACCAAAAACAGAAAAAATTAGCCAGGTGGTGTAGTCCCAGCTACTTGGGAGGCTAAGACAGGAGGATCATTTTGAGCCATGGAGTTTGAGATTGCTGTGAACTATGATGACACCACTGCACTCTACCCAGGGCAACAGAGTGAGACTCTGTGCCAAAACAACACAAAACAACAATAAAAAAAAAGCAGATTAGTGGTTGCTAGGGGCTGGGGGCTGGGAACTGCTAATGGCTGTGGAGGTTCCCTTATAGGGTGATGAAAATGATCTTGAGTTAGATACAGGTGGTGGTCACACAACATTGTGAATGTATTACATGACCCCTGAATTGTTCTCTTTAAAATGGTTAATTTTTATGTTATGTGAGTCTCGCCTGTATTTATCTATTTATTTATTGAAACAAGGTCTTGCTCTGTCACCACGCTGGAGTGCAGTGGTGTCATCACAGCTCACTGCAACCTCAGACTACTGGGCTCAAGTGATCCTCCTGCCTCAGCCTCCTGAGTAGCTGAGACTACAGGCGAGGACCCTATGCCTGGCTAATTCTTTAATTTTCTGTAGAGATGGGGGTCTCACTATGTTGCCCATGCTGGTCTCAAACTCCTTGGCTTAAGCTATCCTCCAGCCTCAGCCTCCCAGAGTGCTGCGATTATAGGCATGAGTCACCGTGCCTGGCCCTCACCTCAATTTTAAACAGGAGGGGAAAGAAGTGTTACTGTAAAGTAATCATTCTAATGTCCACAGGCCACACATAAATCCCATTATAACACTGCCAGTCACTGGGAGCCCTGGAAAACTAACAGTGCGTGGAGTTTTACCAATAATTGCAAGTATTTTTGGACTAGTATAATATCATTATGTTGAAAAGCAACATGAGCTTATTTTATCCCTGCCATAACAGCACTGTGAGTTCACTATCCATTTTGGGAAAGTTAAAAGGAGGAGGTGTTATCTCTAGTAGCCCCACCCCAAGACATAGTAGGTAGGTCCTAGCCCCCAAGGGAGCAGAATACTGTCAGCTGTGACTGCCTGAGTGCAACACCCCATTGGCAGGATTCCACCTGTACATGGAGATAAGCGCTAAAGTTCAACATCAGAAGACCCAGTGGAGATGCCAGCCACGTGGAGTGGTCACACCGAACAGCACCTGTCCCTGAGACCTACTCTGTGAAAGTCAGCCCTAATTTCAGCTCCTGGAAAGAAAGACATGACAAGCCCAGTCCTCACAGAGTGGAAGGCGACTAACCCCAGGCAGGCAGTGCGGCTCTTCTGAGTATGTGCACAAGGAAGCTCCTGGAAGGAGCCTCGCAGAACTGGGGAACAGCTTCCTCCGCTGCACTGGCAAGACCTTTTGACCTTTGTGGGCCACCAGAGGACAAGCTGAAAGATGGTTGTCCACAAAGCTCAGGTTTCCCCCAAACAAAACGCTGGGCACGCATGTGAGGGACTATTAAACCACGGCGCCTCAGGTAAGAAGCCAGGAAGGCCCGTCAGCCTGGGGAAGCAGGTGCCATCCCAGTCTCCTGAGAGGAGGAGCCACCCCACCCCTGCTTGCTGACCCTAGCAAGGGTGAAACAATATGGGGGGAGGGAGGGGAGGAGGGTGGCTAGGGAGTGGGGCTGCTAGTTCTAGTGAAACTTGCCCACAGAGAGGGAGAGCCCACTTCAGCACGATTCCTTTAGACAGTCACTAGATGGGGCGATTTCCCCAGAAAAAGAAAAAAGAAACCAAACAAACAGCATCAATAAAAGTAATCTGACTCAGGATGGATCAGGAATTTGGGCTTTTTCATCCACAAGGTGGGACAGGCAGGGCTACTTCGCTCAGGCTTCTTTCTTCCTGGTGGAACTTCCTCTGGGGTCATGTAGCTCAACACCCTGACTTGCTCCCCTCAGTCCCACCAGCATTCCCTGGCTGGGGGCCCTAGTTACCTGCCACCCACCTGGTGGAATAGCCAGGGTGGGAAATCGGAGGAGTCCAGAACTGTCCAGCCTGGGTGCTCCCATACATGTAGCCTGACCCAGCAAAGTCCTCTGAGGACTGCCCTCTGGGAGCAGAGGCTGACCCAGATGTAAAAAGGGCCACTGAGGGATACTCTTAACAGGTGGGTTGGGTCCTGTCCATTTCTGCTCACAGTCCTCCCTGGAATGCCCCTGTATCTCAGAGTAATCCTACACAGCCCTTCCTGATCTTGGACTTCCTCCCCTCCTCCCACCCCTTCGTTCAGCTTTAGCCACATTGGCCTCCAAGGTCTCTCTCCCACTCCTGCTTCAGGGCCTTTGCACTGGCTGTTCCCTCTACCTGGAATGCTCTTCCAATACATAACAGCATGGCTTGCTCTTTCACCACCTTCATTTTTGCAGAAATGTTGCCCTTGAAAGGAGACCTATTCTAACCACATTACTTGCAGCCAGACCTCCTACCCTGGCTCCTACCTTGTAATGTACTCTGTAATTATTAATTTAAAATATTTTATGTTTATATTGTCTGTGCTCAGGCACTAGAACTAGAACAGGGCTTTTCACCACCTCGTTTGTGGTACATCTCAAATGCCTGCAGCAGCCTGGCCTATAGTGGGTGCTCGGCAGATATGCATTGGATGGGACCAGTCATGATCAGCCCTGCACACACGCTGCCTGCCTCTCTCTCTCTCTCTCTCTCCCGCTTGCTCACCTCCCATCTAGCCCTTTGCTTCCTTTTCCTTGGTTTGCTGCAGTTTATGCCTTTTCATGCCATGCCAGTCTCCAGGTCAACAACCCGAACCGCTTAAGGGCACAAGCCCTACTCTTGATAGCCGCAGGAGCAGGACTCTGGGCTTCTGCTTCTGCCTGGGGATCCTCAGGGCCAGTGCCTGTGGACAGTTCGCCAGGTGTCCCCTGAGCAGCAGTGCTGCAACCTCACAATGCCAGCCTGCCTGGCATTCCCACACTCAGAGGTGCAAAATCCAAACTTACCAGGCGGATCAGCGACGGGGTGCTCTCTTGCCAGCCCCAGGATCAGGCTGAAAACCAAGAAGAGGAAAACTGTAAAACACAGGCTGTGGCTCCCCTGGTGCCTGGCCCAGGCTGGCTCTTGTCCCTGATGCCCCTGGAAGGGGCAGCCCCGAGGGATGGTCCGGCCACTCTCCGCACTTGCCCGCCTCCCACAGCGTTCCTGACTGTCGCTGCTACCACTGCTCCTTCGCCCGCCCTCGCCACCTGTGCCCGCCCTTCTGCATCCTGCCCAGATGGGCCCCTGACCCGCGCCTCCACAGCCCAGCCAGGCCGACATACCTGGGCTCCACCAGCAGCCAAGGCAGTTGGCCTCATCTCCTGCCCTCCGGCAGGCTGGAGGCCAAGGCCGCCGCCTCCAAGAAGCCCTCTGGGAGGGGGGGCGTCCCCAGGAGGCGGGGGCTCCTGGCCAGGTCTGACCCTGCCTCCAGCTGCGGGTGCACCAGGGAGGCGCATCCCTCACAGCAGTCTGTCTGTCCCGAGCAGCAGACGAGCGGGTGGACGCTGCGTGGGAACAGGGCGGGAGGGTGGCATGGAGCATGCGCGGTGCGGAGGGAGGGCGGCTGGCCGGCGCCCGCCCCACTGGGGCCTCCAGACCCTCTCCCCACGCCCCCTGGGGCGCTTCCGCTTTCTGTCTGGGCTGCTCCAAGGGGACAGGGGAGGGGCCCCTGTTGGCCAAGCACCTCCTGTGGGCCGGACCCCTGGGCATTACGTCCATCCATTCATCCATGCATCTCTCTGGGGCCTCCAGGACTCTTGCCCAGCAGCTAGCACCAAGTGTCTCAGCCATGGTCATCCAGTAAAGCGACAAGCCCTGGTGAGCCAGGATGTCGAGAAGCAGAAAGTACGGGGGAGGTGAAAGGTGACTTGGGGGAGGGTGGTGTGGAGATGATGGAGGGGAAGGAGGAGGCCAGGGCAGGGACAGAAGTGGAGACCTGCTGGGTGCATCAGTCTCTCCTTTGGGTTACCCCATGTGAGCCGCAAGCGAGTCCCTCAGAGTGTGCATTGGGGTCGCCATTTTCCAACAAGTCACGGTTCAGCTGGTAGAACTGGGTTTGAAATCCTGGGCTGACTGGGCTACTGCTCCGTTAATAATTATGAGTTCCTTGAACAAAACTTATGAGTATGAAGAACACTATAAAACAAAAGCAACAAAGAAAAAATAGCCAGACAGGAAGTCCCAGCCCTTGGAAGCTAGGCATTACCCTCTGAGGGGTATGTGTCCTTACAACACCAGAGCTGCTGGGGGTTTCTTTTCTTCAGATGACCCTGGGCTCTGACCAGGAGAGCTTGGCCCACAGCAAGGAGCCCTGGGCAGGCCTGTGCTCCCAGGACAAGAACTGTCTGTCCCAGGCTCAGGGAAGGGCTGGGATACCCACGCAGGGAGCTTCTGGCCAGGGGAGCGAGGCTCTCAGGGAGCAAGTTCAGGCACAGCTTCGGTGCCCCTTCCTGGAGCAGAGGCAGGGAGGCCCCTGTAGCACCTGACTATGGGCCCTGATGCCTGATCTTGTCCCTCACTGGGGCTCTGGCTGGGCAGGCCCGGGCCTGGGCTGCAGAGCTATAGTGGGGTGAATGGTAGCTCCCCAAAAGATATATCCACATCCTTACACCTGGGTGCTGTGCACATGACCTTCTATGGGAAAAGGGTGTTTGCAGATGTAATTGAATTAAGGACGTCGAGATGACAGCATCCTAGATTATCTAGGTGGGTCCTAAATCCCGTGGTAGGTGTCCTGGTAAGGGACAGAAGAGAGACACACAGAGAAGGAGGCCACGTGCAGAGGGAGGTGGAGACTGGAGCAATGCGGACACAGCTGGGCATCACGGAGCCCCTGAAGCTGGAAGAGGCAGGAAGGACCCTCTCCTAGAGCCTTTGGAGGAAGCAAGGCCCTGCCAACACGTCGATTTTGGACTCTGGCCTCCAGAACTGAGAGAATAAGTTCCTGCTGTTTTAAGCCACCTGTGTGTGGTCACTTGCTGTGGCAGCCGCAGGACGCTCGGTCACACACACGAGGGAATGGGCCGAGCCCGGAGTCCTTCTGGGCCAGTTGAGGTGGGGGGTGCTGTGTACCCACATCATCTGGGACCTGGCAGGGGCTGGGGCAACCTTGGGAAGGCAGCTCCCTTAGGCCTTGGGCCGTCCCCAGAGAGCAAGCAGCCAACCTTCAAAGGAGCTGGGCAGTGAAAGCCTCAGCCCGGGGGCTCTGAGCGTGCACCCCACACCCACTGCAGGAGGGCGCTGTGTGCCAAGCATGCAGGTCCCACACAAGCCTGGAAATGCGGGACCAGGGGACACTGTGGGCAGGATTGTGTGTGACCGCTTGCGCTGCCCACACTGGGGGTGGTAGCTTGGCTGTGGTCAGTCTGGAGCACCCCAGACCTAAGGCAGAACGAGGGAGATGTTGATAAGCCCACAATTATATCGGGAGATCAGTCCCCCTTCCAGAATTTTTTCAGTTTTTTTATGATGAAGAATT
>VSMD01090253.1:0-26561 GCA_008750895.1 Mirza zaza | reverse complement strand
AAAATATATATATTTTATATATATTATATATATTTATATATTTAGTATATATATTTATATGTATATTTTATATATATATCTGTAAATTAGCTGGGCATGGTGGTGTATGCCTGTAGTCCCAGCTACTTGGGAGGCTGAGGCAGGAGGATTGCTTGAGCCCAGGAGTTTGAGGTTGCTGTGAGCTAAGCTGATGCCACAGCACCCTAGCCCAGGCAACAGAAGTGAGACTCTGTCTCAAAAAAAACAAAACAAAACAAAACAAAAAAACACAAAAGAAACTATTTTAGCTAAGTATAAAATTCTAGTGTTCAAACTTTTCCTTTCAAAATCCACAGGTGATATTTCACTGTATTTTATGCTAATATCGCAGCAGAGAAATCAGAGTCCAGCCTGATTTTTATTCCTTTATGAATAGCCTGTTTTCTGCTTAAATACTCTGCAAGATTTTTCCATGTCTTTTTAGAACATTTTTGCTAGAATGTATATATAGGTATGTGCCTCCCATCACTGACTGGCAGAGAACACCCATTCGACTTCTAACTAAAAGTTAAGGCTTCAGTGCAGCTAAGTTTTCTTCTATTATGTCTTTGGTTATTATTTCTGATTCATTTGTTCCAGGCTCTTCTGCAGTCACATGGCTGATCTGTGGGTTGGCTTTCTACTCTCGGTCCTTCATGGCCATCACTTCCTCTTTTAGCTTCTTAGTTTTGTTCTCTTCTTTTGCACTTAAGGAGAAATTTTTAACATTAGTCCTTCTTTATAGTGAACACTGAGGTTGACTTCTCCACAGTCCAGATGATCAGTTTGATCCGGTCATGGTAATTCCATCCCCCTTGCTAGTTACTGCTGCAGGAAGGGGCAGGTTTAACCCAACTGGGGACACTCCCTCGGGGCTTCTAGAAAACTGGATATGAACAGGAAACTAGTTGGCCCAGTCGTTGCTGGAAGCCATCCTGAGGACAGAGCTGACTCACCGAGGACGGCAGAGCAGAGAGTTACAAAGCACCCGGCTCTCTGACGACGTCACGGAGACACTGAAACGACCAATCCTGAAGGCCGCTACTCCCGCACTTCTTGTTATGTGAGATAACAAGATAACTTTCCTTCTTTAAAACTCTTTGAATTGGGTTTCCTGCCACTTGCGACTGAGACCATCTGTATCAGCGTCCAATCAGGCAAAAGACATCGTTCTAGGTTTTTCAGCCAGAGACAATTTGACACCTGGAATTGATTATACAGGCAATCTAGCAGCTGAGATGTCCACAAGGGGAAGCCGAGGAAGCCCAGAGATGAGCCAAACAGAAAGCTGTCACTCTTAGAGCTGGTAGGCAAGGGGATGAGGTGGCCTTGTCACAGTCCAGAGACCAGGGCCACCCCGTGGAGGTGGAACCAAGTCAGCTCAGGGGCTGCCCAGTGGGGGCTGGGGCGGTGAGGGGAGGAGCTGTCTGGTGGGTGTGGGGGTCACGGAGGGGACTTAAGTGCTACACAAGGCGGAGAAAGGGGCGGCTTCTTTTTTCCTCCACACTCTAATTCCCCATGGTGTCTGCCATTGGCTGAACCCAGCCAGAAGCCCAGCTGGCGAGGGAGTCTGAGTTCAGCTTGAAGGGAACAGCTCTCTCCCCTCACCCCCAGCATGCAGAACAGAACGCAGAAACAGCAGGGAAGGACCCGAAGGCATGAGGGCAAATTGTCAGCACCCTAATGCACGTCACCAATTTGATTCTTTACCTATGAATCAATCCTGCCTTTTCCTTCTTTAATGCACAATATTATCTATGGCTGTTTTTACTTTCTTGGTATGACTGTATCTCCTCCGTCTTCTTCTTCGTGTCATTCTAGTGACTTTCCATCTTAACGTGCTGTTTTTATAGATCACGGGGGCTATGTCTTCTTGCACTTCTACGGCACTCGATCTCTGAGATATTCTTCTGGATTGTATGATGAGAGATTTGGGTTTCCTCTCTAGTTTTGGACGCTGTCCCATTTTTCTCTGTCCCTTTTCACCATGGATCCATTCATTTTTCTGTTTATTCATCTTTGATGAAGGCAAGAACCAGACGTGAAGTTTGTCAACACAGGGGAAGTCCGTGGTCCTGCTCTCCGTCCACTGGGAAGACCGGAGAGGCAGAGAGGACAGAGGAGGATGAGGGCTGGGCCCAGCTCCATCCCCGGGTGGAGGGGGCCCCTGCTGGACCGAGCTGTGGCCTGGAGGCCTCTTGCTGCCACTGTCTTCCTGGCAGAGTTAGCAGGTCCCTCCAGTTTCCACCTCTGCCCATCACTCCATCTCCTCGAACGCATGTCCACAGGCAGCCCGCACTGTCCACTACTCTTCTGGTGGCATCTGCCCGATGGCTGAAAGCTTACAGCAGTGCCGCAGGGGGACATCGGGCCTTCCTAGACCCAGACACGGGGTTACCTTGCTTTTGCTGTGTTTCCTATCTCTTCCTTCCTCTGGTTCACGTCTTCATAGATATTTTTAAGAGGACAAGAGCAGCTGCTCTTTTTAAACTACTGAGCATCACATGGACATTTTAAGCATTATCTGGTCTCTTCCCACCCCAAATTTGTCTGTTTGTTTCTCAATTTCATTGCTGTCACCAGGTCAGGCCTAAGCAGGCCTTGGGGAAGGAGTGAGGCCAGGCTGCAGAGGGAGCGAGCGCCCAGCGGGCCGGTCCAGGCTGGCACAGTCCTCCCAGCCCAGCCTGGCCAGCCCTGTCCCCTCACTACCCGACAACGAGCTCTTGGCGCTTGGTATTCCTGGCTTATGCGAGCCGTGCCAACGCGCCGCTTCCTCCTGCACGGCGGCAGTCTCCGATTTCAATCATCTCCCTTATGTGTTGGGAGAAAATCATGCCATTAAGAACAGCTCACAGCGGACCCCTCCGGGTGGAGTCTGGCTGCATGTATATGGCACCCTAGGCAATTCCTGCTTCCTCAGGCCTTGCTAGCCGTGACCCTCCAGCGACCCTCCGGCCAGCCGGCTCTGCCACTTCTCTGCAAAATGCTAAATGGCTCCCAGTGACTGCACAACGCAGCCCCCCCCCCACAGCCCTGAAGGAGCTGCCCTCCCTCCGAGCAAAAGCACCGCCCCCTCCCCGCCCCTCCCCCCGGGTCACAGACTGTGACAAAGTCTTATTGCCTGTCTCTGGGAATTCATTTTCTGTCTCTCCTCTGTTCCACCTCTCTGGGGCTCCCCGCCCCTCCCCGATCCCTCCACACTGTGCCCCTCGCGTCTGCCAGGCAGCTGGCCGCCTTCATTATTTTTACGCCAACACAGTTTAAAAATCTCGGCTGCCTCCTTGCTGTCTGCCGGGAAGCGGCTGCCACATTACGCTGACATGCTGATGTCATTAGTGTCCACGCACACTCTCTCCGGCTAATGAGGCGGCAGAAAGAAAATTAAGGGGAAAAATCACACAGGCACATTGCTTTATATGTAGATGGAGAAATAAAACAAGAGCAAGAAAAACAGAGGCGCGCTATTTATGAGCCCTCATCTCCTCCTCCCGCTGGGGCCTGGGCACACACGCCGCTGGTGAAGACAGCAAATGGGGCCCTGGGTTTTGACTACTGCTGCCCCAGGATTCTCCCACTAAAAATCTGGTGACATTGGGATAAATGTGTGAAGCCACCTTACCTAATTCTGGAATTAGGTAAAAAGAAAAATAAAATGAAAACTTTAGGTCCCTATATTCAGCATGGTTAATGCCCAGAAGGTGAGGCTAGACCAGAGATCTGCAGATGTTTCTAGAATCTGTCATTCTTGCCATCAACCTCCATCCCCCTGTTCGAGCTGTCTGCACCTCTCACCTGGACTGCCACGACAGCCTGCGGTTTTCCATCAGCCCCCCACTCTGGCGTTTTCTCTACCCTTGAGCAGACAAATCATTTCAATAAGCTCATTCGGTTATCTCCTTCTCTTAAAATGACGTAACAGGTCCCCACCGTTGCCAAAGGGAAGGCCCAAGCCCTTGGCGTGGCCCTGCCTTGCCGTCCAGTCTCAGCCGGCTCCTCCTGCTGCTTCCTCTCCGGTGACCGGGCCACTTTTCCGACCATGCGTGCTGCAGTGCTTGTTCTGCCCTAGGACACTTGCCCACGCTGTTCCTTCAGTCTGGAATGTTTGTCCCCGCTCTTCAGCCTTCAGGTTGGGACTCACTCCTCACACACACGAGGGAACCTCCAACCACCGCCCAGCAGGTAAGGCGACTTCCGCATGGGTGTGTGTGCCTGTCCCACCCATGTGACCAGCGGCTGCACCTGAACACTCCTGTTCCTCACTGCAGTCTTGGTGCCACGTGCAGGAGGCCCCAAGGGATGTTTTCGGAATGAGTAAGTAAGCACTTGAGGGACACCCAGGGAAGCCCAGCCAACGCCTGTGCGGTTTGGGGGAAACCGTCACGGCTGGTGTTGTCCCTGCACATCCTCAACTCGTGGGCACCTCTGGATTTGAATTATTCACGACCACCTGCAGGTACATTTCCACCACTTGCCCTGACCACTGCTCCAGAGGGAACAGAAGTGCCTTGGGGAAATAGCGCAAAGTAGGGACAAGGTGGGAGGGGCCGGAATGCGTCAGCTACGCAGATTGCCTGGGTCAGGTGATACCAGGGAACAAACCAAGCCGGCCACTGAAACCAAGAGGCCTGTGGAGGACGCAGGGGAGGGCAGTGGTGTGAGTCCCATCCCGGTGCCACTACCTCCCAGCCCTGTGACTGGGGAGGTCATGTCCCATCTCGGACTGGGGGATGCTCCAGCATTTTCGGCAATGTGCTCTTCAAAGAGGTGGGAGGAGCAGAGTAGTGCTTCCTTCCCGTCGCCCAGATTGCCTCCCAGGTTCAGAGGGGGTAGGAGGAGGAACCCGAGAGAAGCCCTTTGTTCCAGGTCAAGCGTTCAGCCCACGAAGTGCACTTGTGGCAGGTGCCGAACAAGCGCCCTCCGCCCGCTGCGCCCGGGCGCGGGCCCCTCGTCCAGACACCTCCAGAATCCGGCCCAGGCTGCAGTGGGCCGGGCACCGTCAACTCGCGGCGTCCCAACCCTGACGCCCTTGCATTTTCGCTGCATGGACCCTGCCTGTCCCCAGTCGCGGGGACGGCTCTCGGCGAGAACTTTGCCTCAGTGACCCTGTGCCCCACGGGCGTCTCTTCGCGTCTGCGTGAGGCATGGCTGCTGCCCGCGGGCGGGCGGCGCGACATCGCGGGTGGCCCGCGCAGGTCCGTCCCGGAGAGTCGCGCGGGGTTAGAACCCCCGGGGGCAGCGCGGGCCGGGCGAGGAGCGCGCAGCCCCGGCAAGTGCCCACCCGCCCCCTGCGCCCGCGGGCGGGGCGCCCCTGGAGGGCTGCCGGGTCTCAGCGCCCTGGGTACAAGTCCTCACTCCGGAAGGTGTAGGCGGCCCGGCGCCTGGAGCCGCAGGAGGGGAGGCGATGGTGGGCCATGCCTTTTGGTGAAGACCTGAAAGAACTAAGATTTTTTTTAAAGGAGACTCCAATTCTTTCCACAACAGTGCGGGACTGGCTGGAAGTTCGTTGTTAAGAGCGTGTCCTGGCCTCTTGGCAACCCACCTCCCCATTCCCCATGTCCCCCAAACCCAAACCCACCCCCAGTCTGAACAGAGGATGAGCTGCCCCACTGACTGCGTCCCATTCCTGTGTGGCCGACACCGTATTGGGGGTCCCAGAACAGGGCCCCGGAGACCCAGAGGGAGGCCCCGTGCCTTGCCCTGCATCTCCAGGCCCCGGTAGGGTAGTTCCCACCACCACGGAGACCAGAGATGAGGAGTTAGAGGCTTTGTTCCCAGAAATGATGCCCGTGGGGCTGCCCCTGGGACTCGAAAACTTGGGCAAAGATCACTCAAATTGAAATGGCATCAAGGGTAATGGAGGGTTACTGCTAGCCACTACTGAAATATACTGATTTTTTTCTTTAAAAGCAATTGCCCCAGCTATTTTCTACTTGAGGCCCATCCTGTAAAGTCTGTTTCTCTTTTCACTTTTTTTTCTCCCTTAAGAGACAGGGTCTTGCTCTCTCACCCAGGCTGGAGTGCAGTGGCACAATCATAGCTCACTGTAACCTTGAACTCCTGGGCTCAAGTGATCCTCTCACCTCAGCCTCCCAAAGAGCTAAGACTACAGGCATGCGCCACCACACCTGGCTAATTAAAAAAAAAAAAAAATTTAGAGTCAAGATCTTGTTTCGTTGCCCTGGCTGTTCTCGAACTCCTAGCCTCAAGTCATTCTCCCGCCTTAGCCTTCTGAAGTGCTGGGATTACAGACATGAGCCACCATACCGGGCTTCTTTTAACTCTGTATGTAGTTTCATGACGAGGGTTGCAGTGTGCATTTTGGTTTAATGCAGACACTATGTGAATTGGAGGGCGGTGGGCGGGTCTTATTTCCGTGTTGTAGGATCATGAACCAAGCCTGCTAATAATGAGAAACATTAAAATGTAAATTATGAACATAAAAGGTAAGTGTTACAGAGTGTAAAAATACTGGCATTTTTCCCCTTTGAAGAATCACCACATTGAAATCACTGCATTCGTAGAGCCCCACCAAAGAACTACTCGAAGACAGGGTGAGAGAGCATCAGCAAAGTGTCATCGTGTTTGTCAAGTAAGGAAAACCTGGAGAGTGGTCTCGGTGGATGTTCCATGCTCATCTAACCTTTTGAGGACACATCTGTACTTTGAATGCATCTAAAGTGAAAAGTTAGCATTTGAGAGAAATGTGTGAATCTCATTCTTTCAGACCATTTAGAATATTATCTTTTCAGGTGAGTCTTGGTTGATGGGGATAATTTTAAAATTAAACACACCCAAATTTTACATCAGATGGAATGACTTTCCTTCAATGAGATCTTTCTGGGAGGACGTCTCTTATTCCAACCAATATTTTGGGAACTTTTCTTCTGGAAACATTTTCAGTCTTTTGGGTATTTTTTCTCTAATGAGAAAATGTGCTTCGTCATAATTATTTCCGGGTAGATCTGACAGGTGGAAAAAGTGACAAGCGGCTCGGAGTCAAGTCTGCCAGCAGAACGGGGGTGAGGTCCCAACACATGGAGACCTGCACGGGGCACTTCGCCTGGTTGAAGCCCAGGTAGCGTAAGAACATTTGCCCGGCGGATTCTGCAGCAGTGTGGCGAGGACTGAATGAGAGAAATTTCGAAAAGTGAAAGTGTTATCATGAATAGGATGATCAGATCGGGTAATTTTGCTTCAGATCAAATGCAAGATGCGACTAGAGACTTGTTTTCATCGTTCTGAAAATTACGCCAAAAGATGAGCTGCCAAAATATTTTGGGCCATGACGGAGTCATCCAAATCAAGTGCTGGGCGTCCCCAGGTGACTACTTTGAAAGGATACATTCTGGTATGCTCACTGACATCCAAAGTCTGAATTTTCTAGCGACTCTAACCAGGAGGTTTCTAGGCCCCTGCTCCTCAAAGTGAGCCTACTGCCTAAAGGTTCCCAAGGCAGTAGGCTCGGCCTCACCCGGGAGCTTGTTAGGAATGCAAAATCTCCCACCCCGCCCCCCTGGATCCGAATTTGCATTTTAACAGGTGCTCTGGGGGCGCCTGGGCCCTTTACGGTCTGAGAGCAGCATGCACCCCGGCTCCCACAGGCAGGGTCCCTGCGCTGCCAAGCTCCGGGCGCTCCTCGGCCACCTGTGGCGCGTGCCAGCCCGCGGGGTCCCGCCTTACCTTGGCGAAGGCGTCGGGCCACACGGTGGGGGCGCCGTGGTTGAGCAGCGCCTGCGCCGTGCGCCAAGGCGCGCTCCCGGGCGCGCAGGCGGCCGTCTGCAGCACGCGGGCCAGCGGCGAGGCGCCCCCGTAGTCGAGCGCGCTCGCGTCGGCGCCGTGCCGCAGCAGGAGGCGCGCCAGGCCGGGCTGCGCGTGCCCGCAGGCCTTGTGCAGCGGGCTGCGCTCGTCCTCGTCGCGCGCGTCCACCGCCGCGCCCCGCCGCAGCAGCAGCGCGCACAGGCGCAGGCAGCGCGCGTGCTCGTCGGGCCGCAGGGCCGCGCCGCACGCCGCGCCCAGGGCCGTCTCGCCGCGGCCGTTCCTCGCGTCCACGCGCGCTCCGTGGCCCAGGTAGAGGCGCGCGTGCTCGTCCAGGCCGCGCTGCGCCGCCACGTGCAGCGGCGTGTCCCGGCCCGCGCCGCCCGCGCGCTGCACCGAGGCGCCGTGCTCCAGCAGCGCCTGCGCGCACCTGCGGGGAGGCCGAGGGTCACCGCGCGCCGGGGACAGCCTGCACCCCGCACCCCGCATCCGGCACCCCGCACCCCGCATCCCGCACCCCGCACCCCCGACGGCCCGCACGCTGCGCCGTGGCTGGCGTTTATCGGGTGGGCGCGTTGGCTCCCTAAAAGGTCGAGGGTGACCCCGAGTGAAAGCGCATGAGTTCGGGTCTCCCGTGTCAAGGCTACAAACTGAGCTGGCATGTCCTCATGTGGGAGCTAAAAATGGGCATCTCATGAAGATAGACTGGTGATTACCAGAGGGCGGGGGATCGAAGGGAAGTTGATTAATAGGCACGAATATAGGGTTCGATAGAAGAAGTAAGACCTAGTGTTAGGTAGATCATTAGGGTGACTATAGTTTACAGCAGCCCCTTGTACATTCCAAAATAGCTAGAATCATGCGAATGTTTAAAGCGATGGCTATCCCAAGTACACTGATTGTTGACAAATTATATCAGTGTATTAAATTATCTCATGTACCCTGAAACTGTGTACATCTTAAAAAGAAAACCTCAATAAATATCAGAAAAAGAAAAACGCCGAGTTAAGAATGATTATGGCAGACACTGAGGCCATGGGCCCCACCGATTACCAAGTGGTGGAAATAGCCAGCGCCCTGCTGTAAGAATCCACACGCAGAGTTGTAACTTATGACAAAACTGTAACTGCTCAGTGCTCCTGGGGAAGGTGACGTGGTCCAAATGGTAGTGCTCCAGGCTCTGGTGACCTGGGCGCCTGTCACACCTAGAGGTCAAGGCTCTAGCGGGCATGGTTCAAGGCAGAGGCCCTTGGAGGGTCAGGCTGTTTCCAGCCGTGTGTACCTGTCCTGGAAACCGCCCAGCTTTGGTGAGAAGGGGGAGGCAAGCCCTGCCTTGTTCCTCCCTGGTCACCTCTGCCTCACTGCTGTCAGCTTTGGAGTCTGACTTCAGACCACAGCCTCCGTCCCCTCCAGCTCGCCCACGCCTGTGGGTTACAGGTCATCTCTGCTCCCTGGAGACCTGGGTCCTTGGCCCCTCATCTCTCCGAGCCCCTCCTGGCTTCATTCCCCCACCCGGGCAGCAGTGCGGCCACTTTCTCATCCACACTTTCAGTCTCCTGGAGTGGAGGGGACGATGGCCAACCCCTACTCAAATGGCTGTCTTCCCGTGGAATCCAGCCGTGGCCTGCCGCTCTTCTCCACATGGCCACGGAGCCCTGTTGGAGGCAGCGGCATTCACGAGGCTGGCTGGGCTGCAGGGCCCTTCAGCAGAGGGAGACTGTCCGGTGCTGAAGGCCAGCTCTGCATCCCTGGCTGTTCAGTACGTAGCCACTGCCGATGCCGAGCGTGGGCCTCACGCTCCCTCCCGGGTCACCTGTCCTCCCTCCCAGCAAGCCACTACTGCTGGACAAAGCCCACGTCCCTTTCCCCAGGACACAGGACACAGCGTAATCCAGCTCCCGTGGGACCTGCCAGCTCGCCTCCTGAGGCCACACCCCCATGCTTCAATCCTACCTGACCAGGTGTGGTTCTTAGAACGCACTTGCTGTTGCATGCCCCCATGCCTTGGCTGGGCCCCTTCCTGGGACACCCTGCCTCACCCGATAGCCTGGACGTTTCTATCTTTCCCTCCTCTTGGAAGCCTCCCCAGTGCCAGCAGGTAGAGGGGTCACACCTCTGTTGTCACACGCCTTGTTCATATGTGCCTGGGCGCGACGTTTGTCACGGCATATTTCAAATGTTTGTTGGCACCTTTGACTCCTCTTAGACCGTTGGCTCCTTGAGCATAGAAATGGGGCTTTATCCATCTCTGATTCTCAGTGGCTGGCCCACTATTGGCATTACCTAAAAGTATGTTGAACAAGCACATTTCCTTAATTAACATTGTTCCGCTTTCCTCCCAGGAAAATTGTTGTTTTTCTGATTATTTACCTAACTGGGGCTCTGAGCGAGATGATCCACTAAGGGTTTCTGAGCTGACAGCAGCTGTCCTTAAATCCATTTATATTTTTACCTAAGGGCTGTCAGTATTTTTAATTCTTTCTTTGTATTTCTCTAGCCTGTATATCAGCAGTATCTTGAGAAGTAGACTGTCTTAGGTGAAAGATCTTTACAAACAAGTACAGTTTGATGTGAAATGTCCTTTGGGACAATAACCAGCTAAGAGAGAATGCAAATTTTACAATCAGAGTGCTTCACTTTGCTTCCCACTTGCCTCTCTGGGAGGAATTTTGAACAGTGCAGCAGGAGGTTAGAAATCAAGGGTTCCGTCTCATTTTGCCACTGAGCCTGTGCGCGCTTGCAAACAATTACAAAACATCTTCTTCTGCTTTCTTTTTTTTTTTGTAAGCAGCTCAGCCTCTGTAAAGAAGTCCACAGGGAAATACAGCCAGGCCTCTTTTCCACGTGCACAGCCTAACTGGCTAATGGCCAGGTTGCTATTTGCGACACGGACACCTTTCAGAACAATGAGGACGCTGGCCCACCCTCTCAAGGGCTACGGATGCCCTTTTCATTTTTAATGAAGAGCTTCTAATTGGCTAAACCTTGGCACTTTCTTAGAGTGGGCAACGGTGTTTGAGTTGCAGGACCACAGGCGCGCGAGAGAAACAACACAACAAGCGGACTGGGCCACGTCTTGCCAGCCTGCACTGGCGGTCATTAAAAACCAAGTAGTGAGAGCCTATTTAATGACACGGAAAGATATTTACAGTGGATCTGCGAAAAGACCAGGTTGCAGAACAGCACTGTACGGCCCTATTTTGAAAAGGCACAAATATATATCTAGGTGCACAGAAGGAAAGCCTAGGAATCTATAGGGCAATGTGTGTTTATCTCTGGATGAAGGGATGGTGGGGGCTTTTATTTCCTTTTTGCCTGCCTGTATTTGCAAAATTTCCAGAATGAGTTGAGTGATAGTTTGATGTAAGACCAACAACAGAGGTTATTAGTAACAAAACCATCCCCCCTGCCAGCCCCAGCAAGAGCTCGTGGATGCTAAGAATGTCCCCATAGCTTTGGGGATCCCCAGAATACTCTCGAGTTTCCCACTGATTGGTTCAGGTGTAAGCGGTGGTCTCGGCAAGCGTGTATGGCTAGGCCCACGAGAAGGGGAGCAGAGGAGAAGGCTGGGCTGGGGAGGAGGTGCCAGTGACAAGCCGAGAAATGGACAACAGTCTTGAGGACTCCCAGACCGGACCCCCAGGCCCCAGGCCCATCCTTAAGACACCGTCCGTCATCTCAGTGGTTTGTGTGTGCCACTGTCCTCAGCCCCCGGAGAAAAGGCCCAGTCTTTGCAGGCCTGTGCAGGGGAACCCAGCCTCGGCTGAGCCCTTTATAAACTCCTAGGTGAGACTCCGTGAGCTGGTTTCCTGCCGTCCTGATCACAGGCAGAAGTCAGAAAGGGAAGGCCCGGGGTCAGGGTAGAGCAGTCACTGTCGGGAACCAAGGGTAGAATTCCCATCTGGAGATGTCAGAACGACCCTGTCTCTGTCTGGCAGGGATTAAGGAGACACGGTGTTGTCTCAACAGCCTCTGATGAGAAGCAACTTGGACAGACACACCCCCGGATCCCTCGTCCCCGTCTTTGATAATGACCATGGTGACAGGCTGCTACAGGGGCCCAAGGTTGACAGCACAAAGAAGACTAACTTGAGCCAAAAGGCGGGAGTTAATTGAGATGAGCCCATCAAGGGCTGTTGAATCAATGTCATTTTAATTCATTTCTAAAGGGGGAAGTAGGACTCCAACCCGCACTGCTCCCATCCACACTCCAGCATCTTCCCGAGCACTTCCGAGTCGGCGCCTGGGCCGGGGGTCCGAATGCCTCAGCCTGGGCTTCCCGACGTTCACCTCTCCCTTTGCCTACCTGCTCCTACCTGCGCCCCACCTGCCTGCCGGCTTCCATGCTCCCTGGGCACCCCCCCCCCAGACGCCCTGCTCCAGGTTTTCTCCACCCGTCTTCCCTGCCTCCCGTTCACCCCGTTTATACCGAGCCCTCGAGCTGGCACTTCACTGTCTCCTGGGTCTGGGCTGGAAGGTCTTTTGGATTCCCCAGTACTTGGTCTTTTTTTTTTAAAAACAAATGTTATTGTTATCTTTAGTCTTTGCAACAACTCCGCATTGTAGGTGGAGTTTGTAGTAGGGGAAACTGAGGCCTAAAAGAAGACCAACAGCTGGCATAAGGCCATACAGCCAGGAAGTGGCAAAGCAGAGGCCCTGACTGTGCTGCGTGGCCTCCAAGCTCTCTGCCGCACCAGCCACCTGCCGCCCCTTCCACTGGTATTGCATGCCGAGCACCTACTGTGAGCCAGGCACTGCTCTGGGTATTTTCCACAGGGTGTCGCTGAGCCTTTTTCATCCATCCATCCATCCATCCATTCAATAAGTAGAAAACACGCCCCATGCTCCTTTCAAGGCAGCAAGAAGTGTTTCCTCTCTTACCATTCCACGGGAGCTCCCGGCCGGACTCGCCGACCGGGCACGGAAGGCAGGACAAGGGAGGGGTCAGCCTGCCCCGGGACCTCATGGATGGGCGGCACCGTAACCCCATTCTCACCCAGCCCTCCCGGCCGCCCTGCACGGTGGAGTCCACGCTCCCTGGGTTTTGGTGAGGACTTCGTCTTTGAGTTTAAGCAGTGGTCTAACGGGTGGGGACCGGGAAGACGACGGTGGCCTCACTGTCATCTGAACTGCAGCCACCACTGGGTAAGACGATGATTCAACAACCACCAAAAAACGATGCTGTCCAAGCAATGTCACAACAATGACAAGTATCTACCAAAAAGAAGGCTAAATTCAAGATTCAAACGTCACTTAGGTTGTGTGTGTGTGTGTGTGTGTGTGTGTAGGTGGGGGTGGGGGGGAGAAAAGGACGTTGCTTTATGTACACTTTGTTGGAGATGCTCGGCATTCGTCTCCGAGCAGAGGTCGCTCTCACTGGACGCCGCCCGAGTCCTTGGACGTCGCCGGCATGCCCTTCACCAATCCGCTCACATGACTGCCGCTGCAATCCCTTCTGACAGACGGAAGGGGCTTAACGCTGAACAACGTGCTCAGGGAGGGGCATGGGTGTTACGGGCTCGTCTTGTTGAATCATCGTTACTGCGACTTTGCCTCTTTGGAGTTGACGCGGAGGCACAGGGGCTGCCGACACGTCCCAGGGGAAGGGTGGCTACAGCCGCAAGGCTGGGTGCTGGGGGGGGGTGGCGGAAGGGCCGTCGGGAGCTGGGCGTGTGCCAGCCTTGGGGGGGGGGGCAGAGGCAGGGGGGAGACTTGGGAGAAAAATAGAGCCGCGTTTTCTAATGAAGGTGTTGCAAGAAGGTTCCCTCCTGTGGGCTGATTCCCCGGCTGGCTCGGAATGAAGGTCGGGGCAGCCCCGAGACTTTGATGGAGCAGCAGTTCCACGTTATTTCCCTGGACCTTCTGCTGAGGCTCTCCTCTGGGGACCTGCCGTCCGCCCCCTCTCTGTCCCGTGCTTTCTTCTCCCTCCCTTTCTCCCAGGACGCTGAGCTATGAAACTGTCGCGCACAGACATTTATAACGGAAACGGCTGATGCGAATGGACACACCCTTCAGGGTGGCGGGGACACTGAGAGACTGGCTGGCCATCCCTACCCTCACGACTTGCCCTGGAGCAGTGGCTGCCATTCTATGGTTTTCTGAAGTGTCGGATGACTGTGGTAGATGGTGATAATCTGGGCAAAGTCTCCCCTGATTGCGAACGGAGCCCTGCACCTTGGCAAGCTGAGAAATGATTTAGTGACCAAGATGGGCAAAGCTAGTTCCACCGCTTGCCCCACACGCCCAGTAGGCAGCATCTGACTTTCTGGAAGCTTCACTGGGGTCCCTTCCTCTCCTTCTCTCCTCCCCTTTTCCCAATACACTGGATGAACAGGAAGACCCAGAGCAGCAGAAGGAGAGGGGAGAAAAAGGAGGGAAAGGGAAAGAAAAGACTCCACTCTCTTCTTGGGCAGGGGTAGGGGCCAGGTGGGGGAAGCTGTGAATCAGATGAGAGAAAAGTTGCACGTGTGTATTTTTAAGGTAAAATTTACATACAAAGAAATATGCAGGTCTTAAGAGTAGAAATGAATGGATTTTGACAAGGGAATATACCTGTGTAACCAACGCCTCGCTCAAGACGTGGAATATTTCCATCTGGCCACGAAGTTCTCTTGTGTTTACTACCAGTCAGTCATCACCCAGGCAACCACTGTTCTGACTTCTCTCACCGTGGGTTAGTTTTGCCTTTTCTGAAGTTTTCTACTTTTTTGTGTCTGGCTTCTTCTGCTCAAAGAATGGTTTTTGGCATCCACCCATACTGCTGCATGTACAGGGTAACTCATTCTTTCCTTATTGCTGAGTCCTAGTCAATACCACATTTTAAATCCATTTTTCCACTGATACTGATGGACAATTGGGTACATCCATTTTTGGACTATTATGGATAAAGCTGCTATGAACATTTTTGCATAAGTCTTCTTGTGGACATAAGTTCTCGTCTTTCTTAGGTAAATACCTAGAAGTAGAATTCCTGACGGGCATATATTCAAGAAACTGCCAGTTTTCCAAAGAGATTATTTTACCCAACAACAATGTATGAGAGTTCTAGTTGCTCCACATTTTTGCCGACATTTGGTGTTGTCAGTTTTTGTTGTTTCGAACCATTCTAATGAGTGAGAAACGGCGACTAGTTCGTCGTGGTTTCATCTGCCATTCCTTGACGGCTAATGATGCTGAGCACCTTTTCATTTGCTTATTGGCCATCCGTGTATCTTTCATGAAGGGTCTGAGGATAACATTTGATCCGGTCTGGACTGGCATTTCAGTGCTAAAATGGGACTTGGCAAGTCATCGGAAAGCTGAGGAATCTGCTGGGAAGCCACCAAGGGGCAGGGAAGGGGGCACACCTGGCATAGAACATGTTTAAAAGGAGGTGGTCAGAGATAAGTGGAGCTACTTCCGGTCATGGGGGGAAATTAGGCTAATAAAGGAGAGACAGTTTATCACAACCCTCGGCTTGGGTTCCTGGCTTTGCCAATTTCCACTGGTGCCATTTTACTGGCAAAACGTCGGTCCTCTGTGAGCCTCAGTTTTCTCATCTGCAGACTGAAAGTGGCCAGGCCTTGCAAGCCTGGGAGGACTGTAGGAAACAGCCATTTGCAAACCCCCAGGAGTGCGGGGAGTTGTGCAGATATTACGTCATCGAGTGGGGGGCCTCCCCTCTCCGACACCTGGTTCTTCCATATACCTCCAGATGCCTTAAACTCCTGTTGAACAAGACCATCTTTTTTTTTTTTTTTTCCTCCTCTCTGCTTGAACGATGAATCAGTCACTCGTCTGAGATGTGGAGGGAGCGGACTGTCTTCTGGATTATGTGTCAACGCCGGTGAGCCTGGCGTCTCCGGCAGGTGGGCCTCCTGTTACTGGGTGGAGACTGTGGGGTCCCCTGCCCCCCCACCCCCCAGGATAATCATCTGCTCTCACAGGTCCGACTCTGGTGCATGAATTATTTTTTTTTATCTAGTCAAATCTGCACAACTGGGACAAGAAAGTAAACTCGCATGCTTTTTGTTAACATGCTCCATGAAGGAAGCGAGTCACCCTCACTTTTGTTTAAATCAAGACAGCTACAGACAGGAAAAAGAATAGGGCCTCAACGAGTGCTTTTTTTTTTTTTTTCTTTTTTTTTCATTTTAATTATCTCAGAGTGAAAAAGAAGGGCCCAGGAGAGGGCTCTGGTAATAAACCGGGCGCGGCCGGCATGCGGGCTGCTAATGTGAACACAGTAACTTTACTGGAACTTTTCTTTTTGGGGAAAATCTCTTCAAAAAGCTCCTAGATTAAAGCTCTGATATCCCTTTTTGTGTGTTGAATTCTGAATCCTGAAGCTTGCTGGTTGGAAGGAAGCACAGATACATTTTTTTTTTTTTTTTTAATCCCAGGAACTCAGAGACTCAAAGGTTTTCAAGTCCTGTGCCCACGGTGGATCGTTGGCTAAAAGGGACGGAGCAGAGTGGGGTCCCCAGGTGCGGAGGCCATTGTCACCAGGAGTAGGAAAATGAAATGGCTCCGTATGTAGGTCAACGACCCCCTCTCTACTGGGAGGTAAAAAAAAAATTAAGGATGACCTAAAATCTACTATGTATGAAAAGATTCCGGAGAAAGTAGCTCTTTCTTGTCAAAGTGATAAATGTTTATACTACCCGAAGCCAGACCTCCTCAGAGTGTAACTTTAGAGGGACTCTTTGGAGCTGAAAAGCCATGGTCGGAACCTCAAGCCCTTTCTGACATCTATTAACTTTTTATCCCTGGAGGTAGTTGGCTGCGTTATTGTAGAGGTGTTCAGTGGGGCCCGCCAGCGTTTCCCGTTACAATCACTGGCGGTGGAGGGGTTCTGAGTCAGCCATCACACAGTCCCGCCTGAACTTCTGGTTTATTCATCAGTCGTCTTCAAACCTCCCCCCCCGCCCCCATCACCAGGATTTGAATAAGCCAAGACCGTCAGATTGGACGGCCATGGAGAAAGAGTCCCGTAGACAGACACAAAGAAGAGAAAATGAGGCAAAAAAGAAGAGGAGGAGGAAGACAGAAGAAAAGAGGTTTTAAAAAAATCCCTACTTTCATACAAATATATTTTAAAAGTCCTTATTACATAATGTCCTGGACCTGTATGATTTTTGAAAAATCAGCTGAAGCCAGGAAATCGGTTTCTACGTACATCGTGTAAGCTGGTGGCCTGCCGGTCCACAGGTGGGTGCGGCGCCTCACCATGCCAAGTGGAGGCTTGGCGGCAAGTCTTAAGGGTTATTGTCAGGATTTGCCGTATTTTGTCTTTGTTTTGTGTTCTGAGCAGGTGCTGCATTCTCATTTCTTAGTAAAAAGCAATATATATATGTATATATATATACATATATATTTTAATATTGCAATGTGGGGGGTTGGGGCCCAAGGTATGAAGCAAACTTGATTTTTTTAAAACCTTTTTATTTTGGGTGGGCGCCGCAGCTCACGCCTGTGATCCTAGCACTCTGGGAGGCTGAGGCGGGCGGATCTTTGGAGCTCAGGTGTTCAAGACCGGCCTTAGCAAGAGCGAGACCCCATCTGTACTAAAAAAATAGAAAGAAATGAGCTGGAAAACTTAAAATATATAGAAAAATTTAGCCGGGCATGGTGGCGCCACATGCCTGTAGTCCCAGCTACTCGGGAGGCTGAGGCAGGAGGATTCCTTGAGCCCAGGACTCTGAGGTTGCTGTGAGCTAGGCTGACGCCACGGCACTCTAGCCCGGGCAACAGAGTGAGACTCTGTCTCAAAAAAAACCCCAAAAAACAAAAAAAACTTTTTATTTTAAAATTATTTTAGCTTTACAGAAAAGCTGCAAAGATAGTACAGAAAGTTCCTGAATACTCCTCACCCGGTTTCCTCTAAAGTTAACATATTATTACGGTTCATTTGTCAACGTTAAGAAATTAATATCACTACAAGTCTGTTAACTAAGCTTCAGACTTTTATCGCACTTTACCAGTTTTCCCACTCGTATTTATGTTCTTTCCTAGGATCCAATCCAGAATACCATGTTGCATGCCGAAAACTTAACTTTAAACAACAGTAAATACAAGGATGCCTGTTTTGGGGTGGAGGATGAGGGTATATACCTAGAAATGGAATATCATCAAATGGGCTATATTTTCCATAGGAATGGGACTGGTATTCTTGACTAAGGACATGACAGCAAGTAAATTATAGTTGAGCAGCAAATACGGAGATAAAGAAAAGAAACAGCAAACCCTCAGACTAACTCCAAAGAGTGAAATATTGTTTCGATTCCCATAAAACAAACATAGTGATTATACATGAGGCTCTCACAATTGCAGTCGGCACCTGCATAATTCTCACTATCTGCCATGTGCTCCCATAAGCATTTAACCTATATTAATTCCTTTAATCCTCATAACTATCCTGTGTAGCACGCTCAGTTGTTGGCCCTATTTTACAAATAAGAGCACTGAGACACAGAAAAATTAAATAATTTTCCCAGTTACACAGCTAGTAAGTGTTGGAATTGAGATTGAACTCAGGCTTCAGTGTGGTAAAATTTGCAGAGATATAAAATTGTATGGTATAAAAGTATGATCAAAACTGAATGCAATCAGTGTACAATTGAGTAATAATGTTGCCTGCTGTATTAGTATAGTGAAAGACTTTTGCAACTGATTGTTTGGCTTATGTCGTTTAATGAAGCTGATGTGTCTTTCTGTCCTAGAAATTTTTCAGTAGAAATCCACCAGCCCTCACTCTCACACCATGCACGTAGCATATTCTATGTATTTCTGGTCCAATGTTGAACATTGCTGTACCTTCCTGTCCCCTGAAACTGCAAGCACGTTGAGGGCAGGGACCATGTCTAATGCAGCACAGCTTCAGCACCTCACGGCGTTCAATAACTGGTGATTTAATGCTTGCAGGAATGGAGTCATTGTTGATTGATCTTGGAGCTGTGCATGTCAAAAGTAGATGGAATTTCTGTAACCTTGTCACAAGACAACATCTTTGTATACCTCAGCAAATCATCTGCCAAATGAGTCAAGAACAAAAATTGGAAGTGAATGCAAGAAATTAACTCCACGTTTACTTAATATCAGAAAGAAAACTTCCCAGTGGAGAGTAAAGAATGCTTGCAGTTGAGGACAGAAACAATTTGAGACCCTGGGCCACAAAGTTTGAGCTCGTTCCCCACTATGATTGGCAAAACTGAATTTCTCAACCTCCCAAAGGACCTCTAGGCCCCCAGACTGGGGTGCTGTGAACTCTCAGAGTGGAGGGGATGGATCTGGCCATCTAGGGAGGCCGAGGCAGCTGGGTTTGTAGGGCAGGGTGGAGTGGTAAGAGCTCCACACAGAAAGAACTTTGCAGAGGGCCCCCTTGGGTATTCAGCTGAGTACTAATTAGTATATACTTATGAGGAAACTAGTCAAGGCTATAAGAAGAACCACCTGAAAGGATTAGGGAGAACAGGGCCCACAGTGTGCACAGGTCCAGGAAAAGTGCCTGTTCTCAGCAACCAAAGTGCAAAACTTCATAAATAAATGAGGCATGGATTAGAGTACTAAGAAGAGTGTTCCCTTAATAGTGGAGGAAAAAGTTAACCTTAGTCTAAATACTGCTTGAATTCTGACCAACAAAGCTCAAAAGCAGGACCCAAAAGGATCAAATTGTTTCCAAGTAAATTTACATCCCAGAGCAGAGATGAAGAATATTGATAGGAATAAAAAAAATTATCCAGCACACAATGAAATAAAGAGAAAACACAATCAAACAAATCTGACCCAGAAATGACACATAGAAATGACAAACTGTCAACCCAAAATTCTTTACCCAGCAAAAATACCTTTCAAACACTCAGGTTTAATAAAGATTTTTTCAAACATACAGAAATATTACAGAAAATCCTTCAAGCAGGAAGAAAAATGCTACCAGATGGAGTCTTGGATCTACAGAAAGGAATGAAGAGAAGTGGAAATAATAACTACATGGGTAAATATAAAATATTTTTCTTAGTATTTCAGTATATTTAGAAGATAATTAACTGTTTAAACAAGAATAATAACAATATGTTATGGGACATGTATTAATATGTATGTATATATGTAACATGTATGATATCAATAGCACAAAGGCTGGAGAAGAGAAATGGAAATATACCGTTATATGGTTTTTATAATACACATGAAGTAGTATAATATTACTTGAAGGTAGACTGTGATAAAGTAAAGATGAATACTATAACCCCTAAAGGTACCAATAGAATAACACAACAAAATGTTATATCTAGTAAGTTCCCCTAAAGGAGATAAAATGGGATTATGAAAAATATTCAGTATAGAAGAAAAAAGAAAAAGAAGATAAAGAGAACAAAGAACAGATAAGCCAAATAGAAAAAGATAGCAAGATGCTTGCTTTGAACCCAACCATAACAAAAATCACATTACATGTAAATTATCTAAATAGCAAATTAAAAGGCAGAGACCATCAGATTGGATTAAAAAAGCAAGACCCAATTATAATCTTTCCATGAGAAATTCACTTAAAAAATAAAGACATAAATAAGTTAAAAGTGAATGGATAGTGGGGTAGGCAGCCTCTAGCATGGTCCCCCAATAATTCACACCTTCAGGTATTCATGCTCTTATCCCTTCCCCTTGAGGGTGCTTGGGACCTTTGATTTGATTCTAACCAATAGGCTATGGCAAAGGTGATAGAAAGTTATTTCCATGAATAGATTACAAAAGATTGTAGCTTCCCTCTTGCTAGCAGACATTCTCTATTGTCTTCCCAACTTGCACACTTTGATGATGCAAACTGCCATATTAGAGATCCACGTGGCAAGTGCTATGGTCTGAATGTTTGTGTTCCCCCAAAATTCATGTTGAAACATAATATCTAATGCAATAGTATTAAGAGGTGGGGCCTTTAAGAAGTGATTAGGCCTTTAGGAAGTGATAAGGCCATAAGGGTTCCACCATCACTGATAGTAGTGGCACCATTAAACATTGGCTTAAGGGAGTGAGTTTGTCTCTTCCATCTCTCCTGCCCCTTCTGCCATGTGAGGACACAACAACAGGTGCAATTTTGGAAGCAGAGAGCAAGCTCTCACCAAACAATGTATTCTGTTGGCACCTTGATCTTGGACTTCTTAGCCTCCAGATTGTGAGAAATAAATATTCACTATTTATAAATTTCCCAGTCTCAGGTATTTTGTTATAGTAGCAGGAATGGACTAAGACAACAAGGAATTGAGGATAGCCTTCCACCACTAGTTAGCAAGGAACTGAGACCCTCAGACCAATAATCCTAGAGGAATTGAATTCTGACAATAACCATATGAGTTTGGCAGCAGATTCTTCCTCAGATGACCCTCCAGATGAGACCCTAGGCACTATTGTCACCTAGACTGTGGTCTTGTGAAAGACCCAGATGCAGAAGACCTAACTAAGCCATGTCCAAACTTCTGACTCACAGAAACTGTGAGATAATAAGTGTGTTGTTTCAAGTCTCTAAATTTGTGCTGATTTGTTACACAGCAATAGATAACTAATGCAGATAGGAAAAGGTTTACCATGCTAATTAAAACAAAGCCATATTGATACCAGACTGGCTATTTTAATATCAAAATAGAATTTAGACCAGATAATAGATAAAAAAGAAGATCATTTCACGATGGTAAAGAAGTCAGCTCTTCAAGAGGACATAACAATGCTAAACACTTATGTACCTTATAATAGAGCACAAAAATACTTGATCCCAAAACTGATAAAACTGCAAGGAAAAATAGACAAATACACAATTATAATCAGAGAATTTAATACCTTTCTTTCAATTATTTGTAAAACAAGTACAAAGAAAATTAGTAAGGATACAGAAGCCAAACAACACTATCAGGCAACTTGACTTAATTGATATTTATAGAATACTCCACCCAACAACCACAGAATACACATTCTTTTTTAATGCACATGGAACATTAACCAAGGTAGAACATATTTGGATCATAAAACAAGTATTAGTAAATTTAAAAGTAGTAAGTTCTGTAACCACAATGGAATTAAATTAGAAATCAATAATAGAAAGGTATCTGGAAAATCCCCAAATATTTTAAAACTAAATAACATACCTCTGTAGAACCCATGATTCAAAGAAAAAACCAAAAGGAAAATTAGGAAGTATTTTAAACTGATTGAAAGTAAAAATACAATGTATTATTAATAAAATGTGGGATTCAGCTAAAATAGTATACAGGGGGACATGTATAGCACTAAAGGCCTATATTAGAAAATAAAATTATCAAATCAATGACATTAGCTTCAACCATAAGAAACTAGACAAGAACCAATGAAATCCCATATGAGCAAAGAAAGGAGAATAATAGATAGCATTGTAGAAATCAATAAAATAGAAAACAGAAAAACAATAGAGAAAACCAATGAAACCAAAAGCAAGACTGATCAGGGGGAAAAAAACCCCAAATTCCAGTATCATGAATGAGAGAGGTGATATTACTATAGAATCTACAGCTATTAAAATGATAATAAGGAACAGCTTTATGCCAATAAATTCAACAACTTAGCTGAAAGAGACCCATCTCTTAAAAGAGCCAAACTAGTAAAGCTCACTCAGAAAGAAATAAGATGAGTAGCTCTATTCAAAGAAATTGCTGTATTCAAAATAAAGCTCTATTCAAAAAAATTCAAAGGAATTGAATTCATAATTAAGAATCTGCTCACAAAACTCCACACCCCAAATAACTTCACTGATTAATTCTACCAAACATTTTAAAAAGAAATATTAACAACTTTACAAAAGGTTTTCTACAAAACAGAAGAGGAAGGAACACTTCTCAAATCATTTTTGAGAACACCATTACTCTGATGTCAAAACTGGACAAAGACATTACAAGAAAAGAAAACTACACATAAATATCTTTCATGAACATAGATGCAGATACTAAAAAATTTTGTTTTCATCAAACCAAACCCAACATGGTAGAAAAAAGGATAATATCTCACAACCAAATGTGGTTTATCCCAGGAATGCAAGGTTGGTTTAACATTTGAAAATCAACCAGTATAAATCATTGTATTAACAGGCAAAAAAGTATCATATGATCATCTCCATATATTAGAAAAAGAATTTGAAAAATTCAATACCCATTCATACAAACTCTCAGTAAGCTAAGAATAGAAAGGAGCTCTATATCTCTGAAAAAGGGAATCTACAAAAATTCTACATCTAATGTCATACTTAATAGCGAAAGACTTAATGTTTTCTTCTGAGATCAGGAATATAAAAAATTGTCTGCTTTTACCACTTTTATTCAACATTGCATTTGAGGTTCTAGCCAGTGCAATAAAACAAGAAAAAGTAACAAAAAGCATCTAGATTGCAAAAAATAAAATTGTATTTATTTGCAGATGACATGATTGCCTTCGTAGAAAGCCTATAGATTTTACAAAAAGCTACTAGAACAATTAGTGAGTTTAGCGAGGTTGCAGGATATAAGATAAATATACAAAATAAATTATTATCAATTTTATATGGTAGCTATACACAATCAGAAATTAAAATTTAAAAATACTATTTATAACATCATCAAAATATGAAATAATAAGGGATAAATCTTATAAAATATGTGCAAGCTCTGTCCACTGAAAACTATCAAACATAGCTGAGAGAAATTAAAGTAGACCTAAATAAATGGAGGGCTATACCATGTTCATGGGATGGAAGCCTCAATATTTTTGTGATGTCAATTTTCTCTAAATTGATCTACAGATTCATGGCAACCCTGGTCAAAACCCTGCAGGCTATTTTGTAGAAATTGACAAACTGAATCTAAAATTCATATGGAATGCAAGAGAGCTAGAATAGCCAAAACAACTTTCAGAAAGAACAATGTTTGAGAACTTACACTACATGACTTCAAAATGTGTTATAATGTTACAGTATTCAAGAGAGTGTGGTATAAGTGTTAAAACAGACAAATAGAGCAACGAGATAGAATAGAGACAGTGGGGGTGGCTCTGCCATGGGATGCTGCTGGCCTTGCACCTGAGCCACACAGGCAAAATTGAAACCATTGCTGAATCGAAGTCTCGGCAGAACACTGTTATCCTCCTGGATTGGAAGCTTGTAAGGAGTTGCTAAAAGGCCACTTCCCATTTGCCTTTCTATGTCCTCCGGGAGGCTGTCATGAGACAGTTTCTTATTACGCCTGCATTCTGCTAAGGTATGTGGCTTCCTGTCTCACCCCACCCTCTCCAGCCTGAGAATAGAGCTGCAGAGCATAAAACTGCTCAGCTCAAATCTAGATCTGAGTGCTCATCAATGGGGTGTCCTTCAACTCATGTTGATGTCCTCCAGCCCCTTATGTGTTGGTGTCATCCTTTTCAGAGTGTGGGATGATATGAGGAGCCAGCACTGTTGGCTATTCTTCCTTTCACTATTTAACCAGGTTCCTTGTGTATTCACCAGTTGAGCCAATCAGACCATACCCTGTCTTGTGCACACTTGACAAAAGGGTCCAGAAATAAACCCATACATATGTAGTCAACTGATTTTCAACAAAGATGGGAAGGCGACTCAGTAGAGAAAGAAAAGGCTTTTCGACAATCAGTGCTAGAGCAGTTGGATATCCATATATTTCCCAAAAAACTTAAATCCATACCTCCCCCCACATTCAGAATTTGACTCAAAATGGATTATACTTAAATGTAAAATTAAAAAGACTTCTAGAAGAAAACATAACAGAAAATATTTGTGATCTTGGGTTAGGCAAAAATGTTTTAGATACAATAACCCAACACTATCTCTAAAAGAAAAGAAATTGATATATTGGACTCCATCAAAATTAAGAACTTCTCCTCTTTAAAAGATACTGTTAAGAGAAGAAAATATAAGGCAGAGACTAGAACATAATATTTATAAATCACATATCTGACCAGGGACTTGTATCTAGTAATAGCATATATAAAGAATCTCAAAATTTAATAAGAACACAAACAACCCAATTTGAAAAATGAGAATACTTCACCAAAGAAGATGCAGTCATGCCCCTTACAACAATGTTTCAGTCAACAAGGGACTGCATACTATATACAATGAAGTCCCACAAGATGATATTGTATTTTTACCGTATCTTTTCTATGTTTAGATACACAAATACTTACCATTGTATTATAATTGCCTGCAGTATTCAGTACAGTAACTTGCTATACAGGTTTGTAGCCTAGGAGCAATTGGCTGTACTACACAGCCTAACTGTGTAGTAAGCTATTCCCTCTAGGTTTGTGTAAGTATGCTCTGTGAGGGTCACACAATGATGAAACGGTGCATTTCTGAGAATGTTACCTCCTTTGTTAAGTGACACAGGACTGTGTATGTACGGCCAAAAGTACGTGAAAAGATGCTCAGTGTCACCAGCCACGTGCAAACCACGACTATAATGAGATACTTCTACGCACCTATTAGAATGTGTACAAGTAAAGACTGACCATTCCAAGTATGGGCGAGGATGTAGGCAACTGAACGCTGAGACATTGCTGGTGGGAATGTAAAATGGTACAGTTTTGGAAACCAGCTTGGTAATTTCTTAAAAGGTTGTCTTCTCAATCTCACCATATGATTTAGCCATTCTGATCCTAGGTATTTGTCCAAAAGAAATAAAAGTATATGTTCATTCAAAGGCTGGTGAACAAACGTTCATAGCAACTTTACTTGTAATAGACCCAGAGCCAAAACCATCACGTTGGCTCCGACCTATGAATGAATAAACACACTGTGGCACACCCACACCGTGGAACGCTACTCAGCAACACACAGGAATGAACTGCGGGCACACACAACAACATGGAGGAGGCTCAGAAGAATTATCTCTAAAGAAAGAAGTCAGACAAACCGACAGTACACTCCATTTCTATAAAATTCTAGAAAATTCAGACTAAGCTCCAGGGATGGACAGCAGGTCGGTGCCAGGAAGGGAGGAGGAGGAAGGGTCTGCGGCAGAGATACCCACGAGGCACTGGATGCTCCTTCTGGGCGCCAGGCCGCGCTCACCCCGTGGACTGGGAGGAGGGTTCATGAGCGTGTCTATACCCCAGTTTCCCAAACTGTACACTTTAAACACGTGCAGCTGGTTGTATGTCAACTACACCTCGGCAAAGCTGCTTTCTAAATAATATTGCTAGAGCCTTGTTTCCCTCGGTTTCTCCCAAGGTGGCAGCTGGAGCCTCAGCTCCTGGAGTGGCCCTCCCACTGGGGTGGCCTTTCCCAGGCTGCACCCTGCCTTGGTCGCCGGGACCCAGTTGCGCTGCCCGCGGCCCCAGCCACCCGGGAGCAGGGACGACTTGGAGCAGCTGCTGGAAAAGCCGCCAGGGCCCGCCGTGCTCCAGCCGCTCCACACGGGCGGTTTCACTCTACCCTCACCGCAGAGGTAGCGGCCCAGCGATCACAGCCCCGGCGGCGGGGCTGGAACCTTCTGGCTACACGAAGTGTCAGGATGTCACCGCGTAAGCTGGGAAGCGGGAGCGCTAACCCTGCGCGATGACACGAGGCCCCGCCAGAGAGGCGGCTCTCCGGGGACGGGACAGACCAGGGAGGCGGCTCTCCGGGGACGGGACAGACCAGGGAGGCGGCTCTCCGGGGACGGGACAGGCCGGGGAGGCAGCTCTCCGGGGACGGGACAGACCAGGGAGGCGGCTCTCCGGGGACGGGACAGACGAGGGAGGCGGCTCTCCGGGGACGGGACAGAGCAGGGAGGCGGCTCTCCGGGGACGGGACAGACGAGGGAGGCGGCTCT